>PDHQ01000223.1:35612-57888 GCA_003339415.1 Ophiocordyceps camponoti-saundersi (nom. inval.) | reverse complement strand
GCGAAGCTCCGTCTCCGACCTGCTGTCTCTTTTCTACTACCTACCCCTGATGTCGCCCTGAGCCGCAGCCTTTCCTCTCACCTCCCACCACTCTCCCCCCCCCCCCCCCCCCCCCCCCCCCCCCCCCCCCCCCCCCCCTCCCCCCCCCCCCCTCCCCCCCCCCCCCCCCCCCCCCCCCCCTCCTCCTCATGCCTATCCGCACAATACAACACACTACAATTCGCAGGGCTGCCGTCATCTAGACGGACGCGAAAAGTAAAGGGCGGGGGAGGGAAGATCGTCATCACCGCCGTTGGGGGAGGCGGGAGATATACCTACATACATACACACCTACTGCCTACCTACCTCCCGAGTTATACATACATACACATCCATACCTACATACATACATCGCCAAACTCACGGCCATGGATCCGGATCGACTTTCCGGAAGCTCATCTGACCAAAGTCCGGTGCTGGACTCGGCACTGGCCAGCCCTTCGACCGCAATAGCATCCGCTTACGGCCACGAAGCGAAGAAACCCCGAGCGTGCGAGGCCTGTCGGGCGCTCAAGGTTCGCTGCGAGCCCGACGAAGGCGGCGGCGACGAGTGTCGACGATGCGCCAAGGCCGGGAGGCGGTGCGTGGTGACGGCGCCTACGCGCAAGCGGCAGAAGAAGACGGACAGCCGCGTCTCCGAGCTGGAGCGCAAGATTGATGCCCTGACGGCGAGTTTGCAGGCTAGAGCCGTGTCGTCGTCGTCGTCGAATCGTGTGGACGAGCCGACGGCGGTTAAGCGAAAGGCTGATTATGATCCGCTTCATCATTATGATGATGACGATGATAACGATGACGATGACGACGATGACGACTTCGCTGATGAAGATGTCGTAGACCGCGGTCTCGTGTCGGCTGAAAAGGCGTCGGAGCTCCTCCGCCGCTACAACACGAGCATGATGTGCCACCTACCGGCCGTCGTCTTCCCCGCCGGCATGACGGCGGCCGAGCTGCGGAGGACGAAGCCCTGTCTCTTCCTCGCCGTCATGGCGGCCGCCTCGTCCGAGACGCACGAGCTGCAGCGTCAACTGCAGCGGTTGCTGATGCGCATGCTGGCCCACAAGATCGTCGTGACGGGCGAGAAAAAGGTCGAGCTGGTCCAGGCGCTTCAAGTCGCCGTCATCTGGTACTGGCCTCCGGAGCACATGGAGGAGCTCAAGTTTTACCAGCTCGTTCACATGGCCGCCGTCATGGCTCTCGATCTCGGTCTCGGGAGACGTAGGTCGGCGACCATGATGGGCTGGCGCGAGAATCACGTCGCCGCCGTTCGGAGGCCGGACCCTACCAGCATCGAGTGTCGTCGAGCTTGGCTGGCCTGCCATTACCTGGCCGCCAACACCGCCATGTCGCTTCACCGGCCCAACCTGATCCGCTGGTCGGCCTTTATGGACGAGAGCCTAGACGTGCTGGCAAAGTCGGCCGAATCGGCGCCTACCGATGGCTATTTCTGTCATCTGGTCTGGACACATCGCATGGCCGAGGAGATTGGCATTCAGCTTTCGGCCGACGACGGCGCCGGCCCCCTCCCGCCACCACCACCACCACCACCACCACCTTTGCCTCCCTCCTCTTCCTCCGCCTCCTCGTCCATCAGCAGCAGCGCATCTCTCGCAGACGCCCGGACCCGTTACGCTCTCCGGGCTCTCGAGCGTGACCTGGATCGCTACCGCGCCGGCGTGTCGCCCGACCTGATGCAGCCGACGCTCAAGTCGAGCTTCCACCTTCTGAGCCTCTACATGCACGAGCTCGTCCTCCACGCGCACGCGTCTACGGAACAGGTCAGGCCGCCGTTCAACGCCGAGGCGGTGGTGAAGAACGGCCTGGTGCCGGGCGAGGCCCTCTCGACGACGGCGGCGCACATCAGCGCCCTTTCGGCCTGCCTGACGGCCATCGACGGCATCCTCGACACCTTCCTCGCCATGGACGTGCCCTCGGTCCGCTGCCTTCCCGTCTTCAGCTTCGTGAGGGTGGCGTACGCCATCGTCGTGCTCATCAAGATGTTCGTCTCGGCTTCCGATCCGGCTTCGGATCTGGGTCGCGTCATGGATAGGGAGAATATGCGCGTCGACGCTTATCTTGATGCCTTGCTCGTCAAGTTTCGTGCTGCGGCGGATGGTCATGCTTGTCGACCTGCTGCCAAGTTTCTCGTTGTTTTTGTCATGCTTAAGACTTGGTTTGTCAATAATCATCATCATCATCAGCAGCAACAGCAGCAGCAGCAACAGCAACCACCACAACCACCACAACCACAACCACAACCACCCAAGAATCAACAAGAACAGCAACGAAAGCAACATCCAAACCCCGACTCATCCCCCCAAAACAACATCAACGATCCCACAACCACAACCACCCGCCCCCCTCCCCAAGACGAAACCCCCCTCCAAGTCCTCTCCGAAGCCGCAGCCACCGAATCCCCAACCCCCTTCACCACAACCATCCTACACCAATCAACACGCCCCGTCTTCACCCCCTCCACCCAACCCCTATTCCCCGATCCCTCGTCCTGGTCAACGCCCCCTTCCTCCCTAGACCCCGTCAGCCTCCTCCTCCCGCCTGGCCTCGACCTCGAAGACTTGGGTCTTCCCCTCGACGCACAGGGACAGTACGAGGGCGGACCCAAGATGGTCCTCAGCGAACCCTGGCTCACCGACGTCTTTCAGGGTCTGCCTGATACAAACGTCTTTCCCTTTTGATCTCCCCCCCCCCCCCCTTTTTTTTTCCCCCTCTTTTTTCTTCTTTCTTTCTTTTCATTTCTCTTTGCTTTCCATCTCTTCTCTTCTATTCTCTACCTCTCTTCTCAATCGCATCTTTACGACATGACGCTACGGCCCCGGTTTCAAAACCCTCCTCATCCTCATGACACATCACCCCCAGCATCATCATCTATCTGGACAAAAAAGGGAGACGAATACTGACTGACTGACCACCACTCATGTTTTCCCTCTCTACGTCTCCTCATCATCGTATATAGCTCGACTGTGAGGCGTGTGTATACGAAAGTTTAAATCTGTACAAAGTTCGTTGGCACATGGTGAAAAGAAAAACAACCCCCTGAATTCACATACATACTACTCTCTCATCTCTACAAACGCTGCTGGCAACGATGCCAGTTTATTCGTACATTTCCCCCCATCAGGGGAAAAGGGGGAGAGAAAGGGAAAGCTTCTACAGTACAAGCGTCAACGCCCTGCCAAACCCAGACTTTAAAGGCCACGAGAAAGACAGGAAAGTAGATGGGAAAAAAAAATAAACAAAAGCAACGCCTCGCTGATCATGTCTGTCCAAGAGAGAAAGAAAAGAAAACAGGTGGTCAAGGGAAACAGCGCTTTCACCGCCCTCGACTTGTGCCGCCGTAATAGAAATTCATATATCCTCTCTCTCTTTCTCTCTAGAGGCGGGACGAGTAAGTGATGATTTTATCAACGTAAATCTCTGTAAAGCCTCCGAAAGAGGAAAGGGGACGCGGCGCCCGAACGAAAGTGACAAAAAGTGTCGGCCTCTCATCTAGAATCGTGACTCCTCCCGGAGCCGGCTTTTGGACCCCTGAGACTGCAGGCCCGACGGCACTCCCATGTAGACGGAGCTCTCCCTTCGCGTTGAGGGATCCGGAGACTGCGATCCGCTGCCCCGCCGATCACCCGGCCCCGTGGCAAACTTGTGTCTCTCGTATCCAGGCGTAGGACGCTGGGGCTGTTGCATCAGGTTGTAGAGCTCGGGTCCCGTGGGAAGGCCGTAGCAGCTCTCGTATGCCGGCCGCAAGGGCACGCTCGCCACCGTCTCGAGCGACTGCTGGCGGAGCGACTCGTGTTGGGGCCGCCACGAAGGCTCGTACGTCTTGGGCCGCGGCGCCGTCAGCGGAGGCGTTGGGGTCAGAGACGCCCTCGACGCGTGCGTCAGCGGCGGCGTCGGCGTCGACCGCGGCGGCTCTCTCCGGATGTCCGGCCTCGTCTGGCGCTGGGGGGAACCGCTACCCGCCGGCGAGGGCCGCCGCGGAGACATGTCTCGGCCGTCCAGCGGTCGCGCCGTCCTCTGTCGCTCCGCCTCGGCCGACGGCAGCTCGTATCGCTCCGGGTCGATGCCGAAGATGCCCTCGTAGTGTTGCAGAAAGAGGGCGAAGACGGGCGCCGGTATGTTGAGCGTCGGCGAGAAGACGATGCCGACGTTGCGCGCGTTCATCTTGTTCACGTTGGAGTTGTTGATGATCTTGATGAGGAACGAGATGAGGTATCTGAGCAGCGTCGCGTTGGCCCGTGGCAGCCTCTTGGCCAACTCGCCCAGCGCCGCAATCTTCTCTTGCCGGTCCGTCATCTCCGTAGTCGCCAAGAACTCCCTCTGAAGGTCCCTGGTCAGTATCATCGTCGGCAGCTCCCTGAGGTAGAGCTTCAGCAACGACGCCACGGCGTGGATGTCGTAGTACTGCTCGTCCGTCAAAAGGTTGACGTCGTTCTCCGTGTTGAAGCGCTCGCGCAGCTGCTTGATGACCACGTTGGAGCCGCTGAGACGGAAGATGCCTTCCTCCGTCGTGCCGCCCTTGCTGGCGAGGTACTCGATGCATCGATAGACGACCGATGGCAGCGGGACGAGGACGTCTGATGGCGGACTGAAGTGCACCGCCTCCGCCAAGGGCGCCCCGAACACCTGCCGCGCCGGTCCCTGATATGAGCCGTGTCCCCCGGGCACCGTCGGCATTCCCGCCGACGGAGGTCCCATATCGCTGCCACCGAATATGGAATCCTGTCCGTCCGACGAGGAGCGCGTCTTGGGACCGAAGCCGAAGAAGCTCCGCTTCCGCTGCTTCTTCTCGTCGTTGGACGGCAATCCGAGGCCCGACCGGTTACCCCAAGCGGACGAGTCGGCGATGACCTGCGGGTCCTTGGGCCCGGAAATGGCCCTGTACGCCTGGGAGCTCATCGTCTCCCCAGCCATGCTCAGGTGGGCAGTATGATGATCGGGTTTGCCAGATCCGGGAGCGCCCTGCGGCGTGTCCCCCGCCTGCGTCGAGTCGTAGCGGACCCCGATCAGGGCGCCCGAGTCGCCGGGCTGGTGAGACGACCGGGCCGGGTTGCCCCTCCGCGGCTTGGTTCCGGCCGGGTACTCGGGTACGGAGACGTGCCGGTCGGCCTTGGTCGTCGGGGCCTCGGCGTCCTCCGGATCGCGCTGGTCGATCCATTGCAGCAGGACATCCACCCAGAGATCTCTTTCCTTGTCGCTCTCAGCGCAGAGAACGTGTTTCACGTGGCTCGTCGAATCCTTCTTCTTGGGCTCTAAGATGAGGAACGCGTGACGATAGTGGTTGTCGAAGTCGTCGCCCGCGGCACCTCCCGACGCTCCCGCCGCCGCCTTTTCCGCCGCGGTGGCCGTCGGCTGGCTCTCGTTGTGCTGCGACTGCCGTCCGATCTGTGCGTTCTGCAGCTTGATCGTGCCCAGGTGAGTGCCGCCAGGCGTCTCGTAGTATTTGAGATACGGCCCTTCGACAACGAAGAACCTCGCCTTCCATCCACCAAAATTCTTGCCCTTCTTGGTCAGGTAGCCGCTGCGGATCGGGCGTCCGTCCGGACCGACGGTGTGGCCGCTGTTCTCGGCCGCTCCCTTGACCGCCGAGCCGGTCTCGTCGGCGTTGGGGGGCAGCGTGTTGGTGGACAGGTACTTGCACAGCTCCACGGCGGTCGGTGTGTCGAGCGGCGTGTCCAGCAGTTCATCCATGTACTGCTCGAGGGCCACGCGGCGGGCGTCGAGCTTGGCGGGCGCGTGTCCACTAAAGAGGGATCGCTCAGGAGTCTTGGCCGTGAACGAGGAGCACTGCTTCAGGCGCTGGTCTAGCTTGCCGAACGAAGCGATGTCCTTCTCCACGCGCCAAAGTTCGCCGCGGTCGGCACGCGAGATGACGGCCAAAGTGAAGACGGGGTCTTCGTCCAGTTGCGTCAGGGACAGCAAGCTGGCCCTGGACGGCTTCATGCGCGAAGAGGCCACCTTGATCTGAATCGACAGTAGGGCATTGGGCGGTAGTAGCAGTTCCGGAAACTCGTCCGTCATCAGGCCCTTGTAGACCTCGGTGCGCTCCGCCGAGCTCCCGCGACGCTCTGCAGGGTCGGACGGCGGGTTCGGCTCAGACACCAGCTTGGCCGATCCGGGCAACAGTGCGGGAGAAGTCGTGAGAGCATTCGTGTTCGCCGGAGAAGCCATGGCGACGTTTGGCGGTAAGGGGATTGGCTGGCGGGGCGGACGAGGCGACAGCGGCGACGGGGCGACGCCGGGCGACAAATTCCCAGCCTTGGACAGGGGCCGGGGGCTGGTGGGAAGCCCAGGGCTGAGAAGCGGACCCGCGGCGCTGTTGCTCGCGCGAAGTGACCCGCTCACTGCCGCCGGCGGGTCGGACGGGGCCGCGAGCGGCGGTTGCTCATCCGCAGCAGTAGGAGTCGCCTTGCCGCCGCTCGATTTGCTCTTCTTGGAGAGGCTCCGCTGCTCGGCGTCTTTGGCTGCAGAGGCGGTCCGCTCTTGGTCGTCCTCTTCACGCGTCCTGCGTCGGCCTCGCGATTCGTCGGTAGAGATGCCGTCCACATCTAAGATGTGATCGAACTCGGACTCGCTTCCGTCGTCTTCGGGAGCGGCTGCGTCGCGGGAGGGTTGCTGCTTTAGCCGCAGCGGAGCAGGCGGCTGCTTCCGAAGCATCGGCGAAAGGACCTTGACCGGCCCGTCTTCCGATGATGATGAGTCGGGCACGGTGACGAGCGGAGGAGGAGCGGACCCGGGAGCTGCGGTGGGAGGTATCGGCAGAGGAATCTTGGGAGGCTCGCTCGGAAGTGAGCGAGAGGGAGGAAGCGAAATATTGTAAGGAATCTCCTTGAGCTGCCCAACGCTCTTCGCCTTGCGCTCGTCGTCGGCGGCCTCTTCGACTGCCTCGTGATCGAACTTGTCGAGCGCGTGTTCATGCGGCTTCGGCATGGAGTGGCTGGGGTCCAGCAGCTCACCCACGGCGGATTGGGTTTCCTGCGGTCGATCGGCGGGAGGCGTGATCGGATAAGGGGCCATGGCCGGCTCGATGGGCGAATCTCTTTGGCTGTCGGAGTCGAGGCTCGGGGACTCGGGCGTAGGGCCGGCTCGAGGCTTAGGGACGTTGACGTCGACGGGGGGAAGCGTCGTCCCGCGGCGGCCCCCGTCGGTCACGGATTCGGCTTGAGGGGCGCCCGCGGCCTTGAGCACGGCCGGGTTACCCATCAGGTCCTTGAGTTTCTTGCGATACTTTTCCTTGTCCTTGAGGGCCTGCTCCAGATCCCTGTTCAGGCCGAGGATCATGGCCCTCTGCTTGTCGACGAGGCGCCATAATTGGCTATTTTGTTGATGCTGAGACTGCTTTTCCTTGAGCAGGTGCTGGATGACGGCCTCGGGGCTACCTGCGGCCTTGATGAGGCTGGCGACGTCGGGGATCTTGGCCTGGCCATCGGTCTTGCTGGGCGACGCTGTCGACGGAACGGGGGAAGACGCGGCGGCAGGCGCGTCACGAGAGAGAATCTTTGCCGTCTCGTCTCGGACGACAGCCGCCGGAGAAGCCATTGCCTTGTTCGTATAACGCGGCTCTAAAGGCCGGAACTTTCCAAAGACTCGAAAGGGGGGCGGGAGGAAGTCAAAGGCCGGTCAACGTCTCTCGAGTCATCCGGGACACTGGCCGAGAGACGGTCTGCGGGGCGTCGTCAGTGAGGCTTCCTTTGCCCTTGGCTGCCGTCTCGGTAACCCTCTCGGTGACCCCACAGGACAAGCAAATGCACCCACGCACCTTGGGGGCTTAATTCTTCCGGGGTCAGAGATATGGGTCAAGAATGTGGATTGGAAGGCGTCGTGTTTGCCTGAAACCGATGACGAATGGGATCGATGGCCACGCTGCTGGCCGCGAACACCGGGGGGGTTGGGATCGGTGATCTAGAGAATTGAGAGAAGGAGGGGGGTCAGCGAGAGGGCGACGAGGCGAATTGGTGAAGCAGAAAGCTCACGACAGCATAGACAATCGAAGCGAGTTGAGGAATCAGGGGTGGGAAGAGAGGGTTGGAAGGAGAGACGGGGACAGGAGGGAGGAGGACGGGCGAGCTCGCAGGGCAGCGCAAGGCGCGTTGAGCTGTTGACGACGACGGTTGACCGTTTTTTGACAAGCGCTGACGGACGAATGGGCGTATACGAGGCTGATGGGAATGACGCCAATCTTGTGCCACCCACCTGAGAAAGAGAGGCCGGGAGGGCGCAAAACGACAGCGAGGACCGGGACTGGTCAAGTCATTCAGGGCGAGGCTGGGGCGAAGCAGGGAGGAGGATTTGGGAAGTTTTGGCCTCGGCGAGGCGCAAGGGACGTGGGAGGGTTGAGTAGGTAGGTGGTGGATGGGTGGCAGTAGGTAGCAGAGGTGGGTAGTAGGATGATTGAGGAAGCAAAAAGGAAATATTGAAGGAAAGAAAGAGAGGAGAGAGAGGAAAGACGAGTAGGAAGAGAGACGAGTCCGTGGGTCAATTGGTGCGGGGAGTGGGAGGGGGAGGAAGAGAGACAACAAGGCGGAAGCGTCCGGGCCGGCGGAGACGGCGGACGATGGTGGACGAGGACGGGCTTGTAGCGGAAGAGGAGGAGGAGCAACAAAGAGAGGATGAGAATGTTGAGGAGGAGGAGGAAGAAGAGCAGGTTAGCGGCACAGAGAGAGGAGGGAGGGAGTGGCAGAGAGGCAGAGAGAGAGAGAGAGAGGGTGGTCTCAAAGGGTGTGTGTGTGCCGGTGTGGTACTTGGTGGGTTCGGTGGTAGGCACTACATACGGTGGATTCCTCAGGGCCTGCTGGCGGCCGAGGTTAGCGGGCAAAAAAATGGCAGCGCAGCGCTGTCAGGTGTGGTGGGCGCTGGCCGTAGCGCGCTGGCCGTCGCCTGTAGTGGGAGGCCTGTAGGTAGCCAGGCAGGCTGTAGGCAGAAAGTACGGACGCATGTAGTAGGCATCCCACCTCCTAGAATTCCTGCGACAGCGACTCGAGACGGCGGCTTTGACCCTTTCTCTCTCTCTACTCTCTCTCTCTCTCTCTCGTCCCTTCACTACCATCCCCACCCTGCTGTACATACACACGTAAGAATACATAGAGAGCCCCGGATCTTGAGACGACGACTGGAATTACGTTTTACGTCGACCGGCATGGGACGGCAGAGCAAGAGTCATTTACATACGTACATACATACATATATGTACATACATACATACATCCCCTGGCTTGCTTTGCCGCAGCTTGTCGTCGCAGAGAATCCATGCATCGGAGGTTTATTGTTTTGCAATGTGTGCTTTTCAAGGGGGGGGAAAGAAAAGGCTTGAACCCCCTGGCTCATTAACCGCGATATCACCTTGTATATGTATCTCCTATGCGTGTATGTATGTATGTACGTGCATGCTGAAGGACAGCTGCAACGTTCGGACACATACCACATATCTATCTATACACCTACATACATATGTATTCTCTCTCCCTCTCTCGCTCTCTTGAAACCATCTTGAAGAGCATACATACATATGTACGTACGTAAACAGCAAAAAAAAAAGGGGGGTGGAACCCAGACGAGGCCCAACTAACAGCTCCAACATCATTCCCCTTCCTCGACCCTCCCGAGACAAAGAGTCCTGCGTTTGGACAAAGTCAGGCACGGGGCCTCGCAGCCCTCCTTGCCAATAATAAGCCTTGGAGCCTTGTCTAGATCAGGCCAAGATTGTGTGTTCCAAGCGGGGCGGTAATGCATCGGATTTTACCCTGTTGTCTGTCTTCAACCGCCAGCCGCTCTGGTTAGTTGCTGGCAGTTGTTGCTGCTGTTGTTGCTGCTGTTGTTGCTGTTGCTGTTGCTGTTGCTGTTGCTGTTGTTGTTGTTGTGCGTTTGTCTCTCTCACCAACTCTCTCTCTCTCTCTCTCTATATATATATATATATATATATCTACCAGCCTACATACAGACTCACCAGCCGAGAGAGACAACTTGCCATCCCAAGGCACGCTCGCGCTGTTATTCTGTGCCATTTCTACACACACACACACACATAAATAAATAAATGCTACATACTCCGTACATACCTACATAACAAGATATGACTCTCCGTCCGTTTCGCCTGAAATGTTCCGCCTCATCAGACCTACTGGCAGCGCCGGGCCGACTCTGCGGCACGTCATTTCGCCTGCTGTCATTACAGTCATCTCGTAAATGTGTGTTGCCCATTGTCTTCGAATGATCAAAATACACATCCATCCATCCATACCTTCATACACTCAACTGTCATCGGGCGACTCTCCTAGAGAAGACGACGGAAGAAGTCAAAAACACCTCAATCTTCCCATCATCATCCTTCTCTTCCTTCACCTCAGATATCACAAGGCCTCCCCCATCCCTTCTCTTTCCTTTTCCCCTCTCGGGCTTGAGCGCGCCGCCGCACGGTCCGACGACCTTGGCCTCGATCGAGCTGGCCCATCCCGTGTCCGCCCATCCCGTGTTCGTCCGCCGGAGAGCCGAAGCGTGAACCGTGTCATCTTGGAGTTTCGTCGGATATATGCGCCGCTTAGACGGATACCTCTGCGGATGCGGCTACTCCCCACAATAAGACAGGTACACTACTATCTGCGGACAGGCGTTCACCATGTGAAACCTGTCCCCCCCCCCCCCCGCCCCCTTTTTTTCCCATTGCCCTGAGAAAAGAAAAGAGAGGCCCGTCTTGGCGCCGCGCTGATCAAGAGCGCCTCCTCGGGACCATCGTTTGGGTTTCCGGCCAGCGCAGGGGCCGGCCGGATCCCGCCGTACCGGACAGCCTCGCCGGCGCGGCAAGGGAGAGGGTGGAGCAGAGGAGGAATTCTTAAACACGTCAAGCTCATTGCCGGCGAACACGTCATTAAATTAGATGATGTGCAGCTCGTCACACGTGCTGACGCGAGGGAGGAAAGGAAGGGGAGAAGAGGCGGTGGCTTGCTTTGTCTCTCATCTAGAAAGACGACTCTCTCTCTCACGAACGGGCTTTTCATCTCTTGAGACTCCCTGGCATTGCCTAGACTTTCCAACTAACCATCCGTAGAAACTACCACCCATGTGGGCAGGTAGGTAGGCTCGTGTGCCTCGTCCAAAGGGGTCTCGTCCAAAGGGGTCTCGCCCAACAGAACACGAGCCTAGTTCCCAACCAGCAGTTATCAACCTGATGCTCCCTCTTTCTGCCTTTCCCAAGCCCATAATCCATCCATCCATCTACGTGCCAGCTTCCACAGAGTCCTTCTCCATAACTCTCTTGTAGTTCATATTCTTCTTCTCTGCGCCTTCTATGCGCCTGTAGGCCCACTAGGTAATAATGCTGCACCACACCGATGACTCGTCACCAGTTGGGATTCGGCCTGTACTGCTGTCTTCCTCTTCTCTTTGCTTGCGTCTTCCTTGTGCCCGTTGGCCCTTTAACTCCAGCTTTTTGAATCTTTCAGCCTAGGCTATAGCAAGGAAATGAAAATGACTTGTTGATGCAATCGTCACACAGCATGGGTTCGCATGGCTCGATAGGCTCAATCGCAGCCATCCAAGGCTATTCTGGGTACTATCAAGGCAGACTTACAACATATCAAGTAGAGAAACGTGTTCATGAAGATGAATATAAATAAACCACCGTTGATGGCCGGAAGTGATACCATTGCATCCACAGCAATCTACTCACGCTCTCTCTCATCACAACCATCACTTCAATTCAAAACACTCGCTCAAGAAAACAAAACTACCTCAAAATGAAGCTCTCCGCAGCCCTTTCCACCCTCCTCATCAGCCTAGCAGCAGCCACGCCTCTGCCCTCCGAGGCCCTTTCTCCCCGAGGTCTACCAGGCCAACCGAACGCAGCAGGAGGCGCGGGCGCGCCCAACATCGGCCGCCCGTTCCCCAAGGGTCCGATGAACCTGCCGAACCCCTACAGTGCCCGCTCGCCCGGCAACCCGGGGAGATGGAACAACCCACCGGGAGCGGTACAGTGGTCAGGCGGACGACCTCAAGCCAACGAAGGCGGCCAGCCTCGGAACCCGCAGCCGCCGCATTTCGGTGCTGGCGGTGGAGCTGGCGGTGATCAGCCGCCGCACCTTCGTGGTGGACGTCAGTAGATGACAAGGGACGAGGGGGGGAAGGAAAAAGGGCAGAGGAACGTGGTTGGAGTTTCAGAATTTCGTGCTGTATGCTCCGTACAGCGCTCTGGTTTTTCCATGTTTCGACGACAGGGCTTGACAGAGTATGCCAGGGCAGCCGGCGTCTGATTTACACACATGTGTGTATGTACATATGTATGCATAGATTGTCCCTGGTGGGGAAGAAATCACGATCGTCGTCACACCGGATCCCTGCAGTAGTCTTTTCAGCACCATGATCCCCGTACGCCACGGATACTTGACGCTGAGAAATGGGAAGCGAGATTCAGTGACGTCACCAATGTCGTTGAAAGCTTCATAAGTCATGGCCGTATTAGCGTAGACGCCAAAGCCGTTGATTCTGTTTATCGCGAGTCAAGCATCAGCCTTCATCCAGAGTCGACGACGACGACGTCGAAATAACGCAGATGAGAGTTGAAGATGAAGGCAAGCACGTGGCAAACCGTCAGCACGTGCAATCCCAAGCAAGGGGCACGTGCCGTAAGACAGCATCTCCGACCCCTACAGGCTACAGCACCCTTCTACTCCTCCTCCTCCGCCTCCGCCTCCTCCGCCCTCCCGATGCTAGATTAATCTCTCTCGCAATCCCTTCAGGTTGCGCCATAAACGGAACTAAAACGCCTCCTTTCCCCCCCACGCCCGCCCACGTCATTAAATATGGGTTCGTGTCTCATCGTCCGTCTCTCTCCATCCCTTGCTGCTCCTGACTCGCTTCACCCCCCAGGCTCCTCCACCGGCGAATACAGGGGCCCCGCCAAGAGGCGCCTCTACCTTCACCACCCGGAGCCCGACATCCTCGTCTCCCGCCGGCGCGTCACCCGAATCATCCCGCCCTCGCCTCCGACCCCACCTCCGCCCCCGCCTCCTCCGTGCTACGAGCGTCCGCTTCCGTTCATCGTGGAGCCCGAGCCGGTGTATGAGCCGGCCCCGCCTTGCCCCGAGCCGCCTGCCCTTCCGGAGCCGGAACCGGAGCCGGAACTGCCGATCGAGGTCATCTCCGTCGACGTCGAGCCTTCCCTCAAGAAGCCGAGCCGCTCTCGTAGCCGCAGCCATAGTCATCATCGTCGCGTACGGCATGACAAGGAGGTGTACGTTGAGCGCGACCGCTTCATCCCCGTCCCCGTCCCCGTCCCCGTCGAACCTCGGTACGACACATTTCGCTACGTCGAGGGGCCGCGCCGCTCCGTTCCCACGCCGCCTCCTCCGCCTCGACGCGCCCCCGCCATCGATGAACGGGAGCACATCCACATCAACGTCGGTGATCATCGTCGCACGAGGGACTATCATCGACGCTGAGGGAGCAGCGCCTGCATATAGGAGGGAGGGGCTTTATCAAGAAGAACCCTGTTGATTAACGTGTTACAACGAGTGATGTTTGAGATGTGCGCATGTTTTTTCTGTTTCGATTCACGTCATGCATGTAATGAGAGCCAGATCGTTTCAACATCTTCAACTTCAGATGTGTCCTTGGATATGTCGCTCGTGTGCTTAAAGAGGTATATACGGCAGGCTGTAAATGGAGGCAGATAATGGATGAGACGAACCTTTCTCACCTTCGACTCAAACCGTAGACTCGCTCCGAGTCCTTCTGCGACGCACCCGTCGTTCCATACGGCTTCGTGCCCGATGCTCTCGACCAGACGCACCCCGTCCCTCAGTCGCCGCCCCGTCAAATTCGCCCATCCACCACAGGCCAGCGAGGATGACGACGACGGTGACGGGCACAGCAACGGCCCAGTAAAGCCACTGGTCGGAAGCCATGTTGCGAACGTCATTCGTGTTCATGCCAAAGATGCTGGAGATGGCACTGAGGGGAAGGAAGATGATGGTGACGAGGGTAAAGGCATAGATGGCATTTTCCTGTCGGTCCTTGGTCGAGCCCATCTTGAAGATGACGTCCTGCTCCAGCTCTTCCGCGTACTCGCCCAGACGCTGCAGCTCGAGCTCTCGCGCCTCCACGACGCGGACGCACTCGGCGAGCAGTAGGTCGCGAAAGCCGAGCTCGTCCGTGGGTGATAGTTTCGAGGCTGCTGCCAGCTCCTCTGGCCGAAGTTGGACAAGCCTCATGGCTTCTGTTGCCATCCTGGCCCGTCCGGATACCATGGGCCAGGGTGCCGTCATCGCTTCGCGGCGCCTGCTTACCGTTCGCGTGACGATGTCTCGTCTACGCCAAAGAACGTCGTCTTCGTCGCCGGAGCTTTGGTAAGGCAGGCCATTCCGGATGTCGTCGATGACCTGCCGCTGACTCGAGAGCGTTCTTCCTACCAGGGCCATTTCCTGGCGGACCAGCTCAATGCGATGCTGGTGCGAGCGGTCCGATGGCTTCGTCGTGATGTCAGTGTTCTAGAGGCAAACAGGAGAATAGGGGTCAGCCATCACACAACGAAGCTATACTGGGGAAACAAACACACCAAGGAGCTGAGAAACTGCGAATACGTGTCGATCACGTCGTATTCCCTTCCCACCATGTCCTGCAGCAGCTCCGCGGAGATCAGCGACACAACCTCCAGTGGCAGCACGGCCGAGTCGTCCACCAGGCTTCGACTCGTGTCGGCCTGGATAATGATTCGCATGCCCTCTTCTACTAGAGCCTTGGCCTTGTACAAATGTGCTCGCCAGCCCGCTTGCGCGCCGCCGGCCGAAACGAAGCCGGCGACGACGTGCAGCCAGGCCGTGATAAACTGCCGCGGCAGCGCCATCTTTTTGCGCGTATGTTCGTCAGTGTGGATCATGATGCGTTGGAACGCCTCGGTGTTCTTCAATGCACTCCAAAGGAGATCCCTCAGAGCCCGCGTGTGTCCCTTATCGTCCGGGGATGAAGCTGTCTTCATCTCGACGACAACTCGGTCAGAGTGATCCAGGGACAGAGGATAAATGGTAAGCTGAGACTCACAGCTATAAAGGAGCTGACCGATCCCCAGAACTTGTCTGTCATCGGACCGAGAAAGTCTAGGGGTAGGAACAAGTCGAATATCATCTCGCAGATGCCATAGAGCTCGACTCGCTCCTCGTGCAAGGACCGCATCTCGTCGTCCGCCTGGGCCCCTGAGTCGAAGCCTTGGCTTCTCAAGGAGTCTAACACATCCTTTCGTGAAGCGCCGATGCAGTTCTTATAGGCCCTCTGCTGGGAAAAGGGCATGTTACTCAGAAGGAACTCTTCCGCCGCCGCCAGCTGCGCCCTGAGCCCATCCGCCTCCGAGCAGGGACTCGAGGCGGCCATCAACTCCCTCGGACGAAGTGTCAGCACATGCAAGTTCCCTAGAGGCTGCTCTCCAGCTTTCTCGGAGGCGGCGGCGGCGGCGGCTGGTGGCGGCATCAAGACTGCCCTGTGCACGTCTGCCGATGGACTAGCAGACGAGTCAGCAAAGGAGTAAGGGCATTTCCATTCATAGGGCTGCCCTCACGTTATCACCTTGAGTCTCAGGTGTACGCTCGCTCGCGGAAGAGAAGCCAACTTGAGCATCTTCGGCCAGCTATCGGGCTCAACAACGCGATCATGCCATCGAAACTCAAGACTCTTGGGCCAAAAAGCGCTAAACCGAGAGACAAAAGACTGATTCCCGCCTCAGTTAGCCAGCTGTGAAAAGATGGCGAGGCAGGAAGAGCCGCCTTACAAACCAGGTCGGACAATCTCGCACAGGCAAGATCCATTGCACTGCATTCCCATACGAAACGAGTATCCGTCCACTGACACTGCTTCCCGGTTCCCTTTGCGGAGGCTGAGAGACCAGCTTCAGGGATCTGCCGCACAAGTCCGACTGCGACATGGAGCTGCAAGTAACAAGTAAAGCTGCAACAAAGAAGTCAGCAGCAGCGCCGTGCCCCAACTACTCTTCACTCGTCAACTTACAATTGTCGAGCACGAGACACCAAACCTGGGCTATGTGAAAGCAGTATCCTTTGGGCGCCATACCTAGCTGGCAGACAGCCTGGCGCATATCTCTCTGCCGAGGCGTACGAGAGTATAGCGACTGAAGCAGCGTCTGCGGCGGAAACGAGACCGCAGACGATGCCGAAAGCAGACCTGAGCAAGGCTGGAGGGAGAAGAATGGCAGACAGATCCAACGGGCCGCTTGCTTCTCCTCCTTGGCGTTCCCAAGAGGAATTTGGCAGTAAAGAGGTTCCATGAGTCCAACCGTCTTTCCACCTTCGTTCTGGCGTGACTTGATGGCGTTTCGTTTTACGTCTGCCTGAAGCTTGGTCGTTGCCTTTTTCTCATCCTCTGAGAAGCGTACGCGGTGCGAGATTTCAGCCTTGTATCGTCAGAAACATCAGCCATCAGAGACCGCAAGAGAAGCCAGTTCCATCTCCTACCCAGAAGTCGTCGAAGCTCATGACTTGTTGCTGAAGATGGCTAAGACGTATTCCACATCAGAATAGTAGTTCGCCCGCCGGGAGCAAGGAGTTGGGGGGCATGGAGATAACTTGGACTCCGTACAGACGTACAGCCAGCTGAAGAGCGGTCGTTTCCGTCCCGCACCATGGTGAAGCACCGTCAAGGCCGCCCCATGCGAGCCTCCCAGCTCAGCATCCCCGGTGTAGGCCGAGGAGAAGACGCAAGTAGCATCGGCAGACCTGAAGCTCTCGTCATCATCTTTCGGGGAGCCGTCCGACTCTTGCCCTGCCTTGTCCAGCAAATCCGATAGGCGGCAAGATGCTTTGGCACCGGGCGGGACAAAGTCGAAGCCGTCGAGAACATCCACGTCTTCGCCAGCTGGGCTGTTTGTTCGCGCCACACTGCCATCGAGCAAGCTGTACGAATTTGCCTCAGAGCGAGAGCCATTCGATTCCTCGTCCTTCAATCCCGTGCCGGTATTACTTTCAGAATGAGCAGCATCGTCTTCGGCTGGAGCTTCGCCATCCCCGACGAACAGTCTTTCAGTCGCCCGAATCCTCCGACGGGGGCTCCAGGTCGGCTGGCGTCGCGTCGGCGACGTTTCATCACCACGAGTGTCTTCGTGTCTCCGATCGATCGTCCCTCGGCGCCCGGCCCGTACTCGGAGCCGGCCGTGGTCTTCGTATAGCGCGATTCGCTTGCCCGCCTGGCTCCAGAAGACGGCAACTGGCCTTTGCCGACGAGACTCCTCATTGAAGCCGGAACGCCGTCGACGAGGCTCCGCGTCAAAGTGGGAACGCCGCCGGCGGAAAGTATAGTCTCCCGGGCTCTGTGCCTCATCATCAACAAGTCGTCCTCGAAGTACTACAGACGGGCAATTAGGCCAGACCTGGCTGTCACGGCGCGCGCGGCGACGGCGCGATAACTCGTGATCGGATGCCATGAAGAATGATGATGAGCTGAGGGGCTGAGCCGGACTCGTGTATGGAGCATAGCTGCATGGCGTCTGACAGGAGCCCTTGCTAGTCACTTCTCAGCTTCTCTTCGACCAATTGATGACATATTGCTCATGACGACTATGCTTTTGTCTATATTGTTCGCTTCTGACCATAAATCTTGGTGTCTATCACCAGCTGTCAGGTTTCCCGCGAGGTTCTATATTCTTTTTCTCTTCTCGACGCCGCGACCTTGACATCAGTTTTGCTGTGTGCATGCAACCTTTCTGTCGCTCGAGTGACTCAACTAGCGAACGACAGTCGAGGAAGCCTCCTCCGCCTTTCTGCGGCTTGACCAGGTTGCCGAGCTATACCCCCCGGTTGAAAGTTTTTCGAAGAGAGCTTCTAGATTCTGGCCGGTGGCCATGACTTCTTGATTTTTCTTCCGTCGACGATACTCCACAAGGTCTACCGCCATGGCCGACGAATGGTCGCGCCAGACGGGGGTGGAAAGGAGGGTGATGACGGTGGGGTTCTTGAAGATTAAGGGAAGAACCACTTCGAGAAATCCCATCAAGGCGAGCCTCAGGGGCTTGACGATTTCGGGTTGTGGATAAGCGTAGGCCGCCTCGAGCGCATCTTGCAGGTGGCTTGTAAAAGCCATGCCGTCTTGGCGGCTCATGGCAAGCCCGCCAATTTTCTCCTCAAGGCGACCTTGCCAGTCGTCCGAGGCCCGTAGCAAGATGGCGAGGATGTGGGAAGCTATACATGGAGCCTGCAGGTCGGCTGCCGCAAGGTAGAATAGGGAGCAGCATACGATGAATGAAATATCGCGTGGACTGTCGGGTTTGGGCTCGCACGGCTCGAGTCCTCGAGATGCCGGTTAGCAGCCACATGTGTGAGTTCTGTAAGTTTGATACTCACGATTTGTGTACATAAACTTCAGGCTATGGCCGATGATCTTAGCCGGGCCCGGGAAGAAGACGCCGACTGGGGCTCCATTCTGATCGAAGCCACGGTCAGCTGGGAATAGAGACGCTCGAGCTCTTCTCTTCAGAGCTCACCGAGTGGGGAGGGAGAAGTTTGCCCCGAAGCCAGCCTGATTTGGGAGCGACGACGCTGCGATGCAGATGGAGCACCTTGTCTTCCGCGTACAGCAAAATGTCGGCTCCAAAGGGGAGATTCCAGAGGCTGAAGTAGTCGTATCAGCAGGAGAGCGAAGAGTTGCCGATTCTCTTTGCGGCCGAGTACCTCTCTCCAGCGCACGAGGCCGTGGTCTGGAAATTTTCCCGAACGGAGGCGGGAGATTCGTGCGAGACGGAGCGCTGATGGCATTTTCGGTTCGACAAGGACGCGTCATTCTCCAGCGCTTGAGCCTTGGCGGACGAGTGACTTTGAACGACTGCTGCTGGTGCCTGATCCGGAGGTTTGTGGAGATGCTCTGGCTGAGAAGATGGAGCCCTGACACACCGCCACGGGTTTGTTTTGGGCGGCGCAGCCTCTTTCAGATTTGCAGGATAGGCCTTCTTCGCGGGCTGGACCCTGGGGACCTCGCTATCCGGGTTCTTTCGGCCCCGACCGTCGAGCGGAGTTCGCTGCATGACAGGCAAAGCGGACTCAAGTGGCGGAGAAGTTGTTTGTTGGCGTTTGCTGTCTGCCCTCGCCAGGGCGGAGAGAGGGGAGAGTGTGTGGTTGTTGAGAGTGGGTGAGTGACAAACGAGAGAGACTGCCAGATAGAGGCACCGGCAGGCGAAGAGAGAGAGAGTGTGTGTGTGTGATAGAGAGACAGAGAGAGACAAGAAGAGAGGTCAAGAGAGAGAGTGCGCGTGTGTGCGCGCGAAAGAAAGGCAACGGCTGCGGTCAAGCCTGTCACGGCGATTCCCAAGGCGCCATGCAAAGTCCAGCACGATTCCCCATGGCTTTGAGAGAACGGTCGCCTGACTCGGTCCGTCGCGTGGAGTGGAGATGGGTCCCGGGTTGTCCGTTTAGAGCCCGCTCAGCGGCCGCCGTCCGATTTAAGTGCGCAAGGAACACGAGCGGCTCGGCAAATGGAGCCAACGGAGCAACGGCTGGGCATCTTCTGCTCCGAGCAAGGTCGAGGCCCTTTGCCATGCCATCGTGACGGGCGAACTGAGGTCGGATGACTAATAATGACTGATGGATCCGATCCGTTAACAGGGAGGTGTTATGATAAGCCTCCACGGCCCCGAAGGATGGCGCGGCGGAGGAGATTCTCTGTGAGAAGATTCTGGGAAGAGACTCTGAGCTCCGTATAGAGAGGTAGGGAAGGGAGGATCTGGATCGAGAGAGCGGCACTGAGGAAAAGGCTGAGACATCCCACCATGTCTTGGACTCGACATGCTTTTTGTACGAATACTTGGCCTTGCCGCCTTTTGGTGTGAATAAGCGTATCCCTTTCACCTTTGGGTAGGTAGGTATGTTAACGCCGCCCCTTCAGGTCACTTACATACTTACCTATGTATGTATATACAGGGTTTGCAGCCAACAAAGACGCTATATATAGATCAGAGGGTTCATTTAAACGCTGAGAAATCTCGCTATAGCACGAGTACTCTTAATTCTCGCGCGCAAATCCAAGTCGCACCTTAGCCGTCGCGGCCCAGTCTCCAACCACTGCTCCTGAGTCGTAGCTTGTATGTATGTATCTGCAGGCCGACCTACCTGTAAAGCAGCAGTCTGAAGACTGTGGCCTGAGCGCGGCGTCACTACACACCAGGAGATGCACATTCTGTACCTATAATGATGCATTACAAGATACGAGGCAGAACAGCTCGCTATCGGATCGGCAACTTCAAGCAGAGAGACACACAGCCATCTCATAACAGGGTGCCTGCTGCATGTATCGGCACCCAGGGCCGAGAGTCCGCTAAAATAGCGGCCAACCTTAATTGCACTCACACAAGCCGACGCTGCTTAAGATGCTCGCCAGATAGCCTAAGTGAGTGATTCTTCGGCTGCTGCAACAGTTAGAATACATATGTACATATCTAGGTAAACAGCCGGTCAAAGAGGGTTAACAAAGCGGCCAAATGGAGGTTTATAATCGCGCCCAAGTAGCGGAGGCTTGGAATGTTCTACAGCTTATCAGTACAGGCCAGAGGCTATCAATAGTCGGCATATGCTTAGCTAAGGCGCATCAGCAGTTCGTCGGCCTACTACGAGTACCGGCCTATCAAGAGCACCAGAACAAGCAGGTGGCATCCCGATAGGTAGGTACATACACACTACCCAGGGTTCAGACCTAGGGTAACCCGCTATTACGGAAGAGTCACCTTGCTGGTTCCAAGTGTCGTCAAGACCACGTCGGAACTGCTGCCCTACCAGACGCCTCAGTCACAGTAACCGCAACAACTTATCGTCGCATGGCCTACTCACCGCCATCATGTCAAACGCACCAAAAGTAGTCGCCTCCACGGAGCAGTTCGAAAAGACGATCAGGTCCTCCAAGATCGTTGTCGCCAGCTGTGAGGATCCCTCCCCCGCCTCATCTTCCACCACACACACACATACATATACATACGTACATAGACTCGCGCCCGCCGCCAAGGCCTCGCTGCTGCGTCGCGGCGCATCTCTGAGCTAACAAACTCTTCTACTATGGCTAACACTTCTCTCCGTCACAGTCTTTACCGAGTCGTCCGACCCCTGCCGGTCGCTTTCCCCGGTCTACGATACGCTGTCCAGAGCCCTCTCCCGACCCTCTTTAATCACCTTCGTCACAATCGACAAGGAAAAGAATGAGAGCCTCGCCAAAGAACACGGAGTGACGGAAGTCCCCACATTTCTACTCTTTCGCGACGCCGCCGTCATAGATAGGGCCCGAGGACCGGACCCGCAAGGGCTGCAAAACCTCATGAAGAAGCTCGCCTTTGAAGTCGACTCCATCGGCGAGGGCGAGCAGGGCGAGAAATCGGCGAGCACCGACTCGTGGAGAGGCGCCGAAGTCGTTCGAGGCTATCACGACATTACCGACCAAGTCGAGGTGCGCGGCTGCGAGCTCTTGAACTCGTGTCAGGATGCCGGCCCCGTAAATGTCTTGTTCGACACCTCCAAGCCGAGTGCTCTTGGTAATGGAAAGGCGTCTACGGATACCAAAGACTGGGTTCAGAGCGGAGCCGATGACCAGCTGCTCCTTTTTATGCCTTTTCAATCTTCCATCAAGCTTCACACCTTGCAGGTACGATGGTATTTACCCGTTGAGAATCAGTCGGATGCTAATACATGCATGTTGCAGCTCACATCACTACCCCCCAAAGATCAAGACGAAGTGTCCAGGCCAGAAGTCATCCAACTCTACATCAACCGGCCCCGGAACATGGACTTTAGTGAGGCAGATGATACCGAACCCACGCAAACGATTACTCTGGACGCCGGCGACTGGAACTCGGAAGGTACAATCAACGTCAGTCTGCGTTACGTCAAGTTTCAGAAGACGAACACGCTCGTCATCTATGTGCAGAAAGGAGTTGACGGTGCTGAAGCTGTTCGCCTCGATAGGGTAAAGATTATTGGCGACGAGGGGTTGAAACGAGAGATGGGCCAGCTGCAGAAGATTGGGGACGGGCAGTGAGGCAGCATTACGGCAACTCGCGTGTTTTTGAGCCGGAGTAGCCGCATTTAGACGTTACCAATTGCAGGCTTAACGAACCATCTGCCTACGCAACTCGTCCAATGAGGGGGGGGGGGGGGGGGGGGAAGACAGGCCCGCGGGCATCTGCTGACACCCGGGGGCGACGCCCATGAGTGGCGCCCCCTCGCCCGTACCGCTGCCACCGACTCCTCCGGCCAAAGCAAAAAAA
>PDHQ01000223.1:0-35602 GCA_003339415.1 Ophiocordyceps camponoti-saundersi (nom. inval.) | reverse complement strand
GCGGGGTGGGGGGGGGGGGGCGGGGCGTGGGGGGGGGGGGGGGGGGGGGGGGGGGGGGGGGGGGGGGGGGGGGGGGGGGGGGGGGGGGGGGGGGGGGAGAAGTAAGGCCATGGCGTATCTACTGAGACACGGTGTCGAAGCCCATGAATCGAGAGCCAAAGCAAATAACGAGGTCAACAGCATCTCCAGCGATTGCGTCGATGCAGCTTCAATAACGTGAGTGAGTGTCCGATCTCTTGACCACGGCTCATGCGAGAAGACGCAAGAACCAGTCCGGTCAGTAGACAGGGTGCAATTAAATATTGTTCTGTGGCATGACTGACGCTGCGATGCATCCATGGAAGAGGGATTCGAGCAACACGGGTAAGAGTTTCATGTCATGCCAGCCGCACGAAGAGAAGAAAAGGAGAAAAAAAGGAGAAGAAATTTGCATCGAAGCAGGAGGATTTTATATCGATATCATCGCTTACTAAGACGAGCGAAGGCGACCCGCTTTTCCCACAATCACCACTATAGCCAATCAGAACCGTACAGAGATTAAGGGTGCAGAATGACGTCTCATGAATAAACCCCAGATCGGATGGAGGCCGAAGACTATGGCGACCCAAACCACAGCTGGCCGCCCGAAAGCAGCAGTCTCAGCCAGCGGGCCACCTCGATGGCTTCTAACTTGCGATCTCTGGCGCCTCGACCGCCAGGAAGCGCGCCCACGGCGACGGATGAGAGGGCAAGCTGCAAGGACCACTCCGAGAGCGAGTGGCGGGCGATGAAGGACCTGATCGAGAGACTTTATATCGCCGAGAATCGCAAGCTGAGCGAGACCATGACCATTCTCGAATCGAGAAATGGCTTTTACGCAACGTGAGCCTTTTGTTAGATGTTTGTTATCCTCCGTTTCTGCATGAGGCGTTGACGCATTTGTCTTTCTCCCCCTCTCCGGTTCTTTGAGTATAAAGAGAGCAGATGTACAAAAAGCGGTTGAAGAAGTGGAATATCCGCAAAAGAAGGCATCGCAGCAAGACTTCTCCGTATTTCGAGGCCTCTCCCGGCCCCGTCTACCGTGCCGAATCGTACACTGGCCTCGAGCTGGTACTCGATAGTGTGTCATCATGGAGTCGGAGCAAGCTCGAAGGGGACGCCGTCGCGCAGGATCCCATGTCGCGGTATCTAGCCAACCCGCACAGTACGCCCATCCAGGACAGCCGCACCATGTACCGCACCTTTGAGCTCGTCTTTGCCCTGTGGCAACACGGCAAGGGCCAGCTGGCTGGCATGGCGGCGAGAAGAGCCTTTTACGCGCTCGAATTCGTCCTCACCGAAGACCATCCAGACCTCGTATGGCACGTGCTTGACGCCGTCTACGACATGCTCGACCGGGGCCACATTCAACTTCTTGGCATGTTTCTCGCATACGCCAACGTCCTAGCCAAGACCCTGCTGCCAGCCGAGGGCCACCCGCTCGTCAGGATATTGCACCAGCTCCGGTCTTCGGATCTCGAGACCGAGATCGGTCGATGCAGCGTCCTCCACATACTCCGCCAGGCTTGGCTTAGCAACGTCGGTATTCTAGGCCGACATGTCGATTCTCCATCCCCACGCCACCTCTGGCTCTACGAGCAGCTCATCTGGGACGGGCATACAAGACTACGCAAGGGGAGCGGTCTAGCTCGTAGCCGGCACGCCATCCTCGACACCCTCGGTCGCCTGCTGGAAGACTACGACCCGGCCCACCGCGACGGCCTGCGAATCCGAGCTCTTATGCTGGAGTACACGCAGATGGACATTGGAGACATCCAGCGCGCCGAGAAGCTGGCGGTAGACCTCGTGCGCCGAACCGAGTCCTCGAACGGAAACCAGAGGTCCAACGCCCGCTTCCACGCCTACGCTCGCAAGATGCTAGCCCGGGTGCAGGAAGAGAAGCGCGACTGGGCCGCGGCCGAGGAGAACCTCCGTTGGGCCGTCTCCAAGCGCGAGGCCGCCCACGGTGCTGAGTCGAACCTGCGCGTCATCAGAGACATGTGGGTTCTCGTCGCCCATTTGCAGAGGGCCGGGAGGTTGGACGACGCTACTACGACGGCGCAGGACGCCGTCGCGAGGGCTGAGTGCTACCTGCGGGCAGGCCTGCCGGATGAGACGGCCCGTGAGGAGACGATACTCTCCTGTCAGGGGGCGTGAAGAGTTGGTGATATCCTGCTCATTCTGAAGGGAGGAAGAGGAGTTTGGACTCTGTATGCCGCTTTCACGAACAGCGAATGGTTTCAGCGACTGTATCTATGTATGTATTCCTGTTTTTCTTTGCATTTCATTTTGTGTGTACATATGAATGAATTAATGAATGCATTGGGCGGATGATGATGAAGGTTGGAAGAAAGCCGAGAGGAATGTAGTCGCATTCGCAAGGTGAAATTACTAATAGTACAACCGATCTCTAAATGACCAGTCAGCACGATGACGTACGTTGAGTTGCCAACCTTCGAGCCAACTCTCAGATCTCCTCGCCAGTCAAACTCAACAACTCGCCTCACCTACCTATACACACACCATGGCGACAGAGGCGCCTCCAGATTACTGCAAGCCTACCTCTAACCCCCCGCTTCTTCCCTTGTCGCGCCACTGACTGACCGGCTGCAGACGCCATCCTGGGCATCTCCGAGACGGCGACGGAGCAGCAGATCCGCGACGCCTACAAGCGGTGCGCATCGTCACTCTTGGCTTTGGACAGAAGAACACCAGAAAGCTGAAATTTCATCCAGCGCAGCTCTCAAGACCCATCCTGACCGGGTAGCATCCGACTCGCCCGAGCGCCCGGTCCGGACGCGCAAGTTTCAACTGGTCAACGACGCCTACTACACGCTATCCGACAATAAGCGCCGACGCGACTACGACATCCAGCGGAAGCTCTACGGAAATCAGACCGCAGAGGATCCCTTCGCCGAAGCCGACGACGAGCCGCCGAAGGCCGAGGACGGTGCTGGCTCCTCTGGTCCGTATTCTTGGGCTTGGAACTTCTTCACCAGACAGGCCCGCGGGGGTGGGGGCGGTGACGGTGGCGGAAATGGCAGCGGCAACGGCAACGGCGACCAGCAGCGAACACAAAACGCGCAGTTCGAGGATGTCTTTGAAGAGATGATGCGCGAAGAGGGCTTGGCCGAGGACGGGACCAACCGGCCTACGAACAAGTTCTGGAGTATGCTGGGCGGTGTCAGTGGCGGCGCTCTCGGCTTCATCGTCGCCAACGTCCCTGGCATGGTTGCCGGCGCCGTGGCGGGTAACCGACTGGGGGCCGTAAGAGACGCCAAGGGTAAGAGTGTTTACTCCGTCTTCCTGGTAAGTATCGACGCACAGCAGCTTCTTTGAACGAAGACTCTTGAAGCGGCTGACTGGGAAACGCGTTGAAGGAACTTCCTCAGGATGCAAGGGCCAGACTGCTCAGTCAACTGGCGGCGAGGGTATTCAGTCATGCTGTTGGCGTTTGAGGCGAAGTGGCGAAGGAGTAGCTGCCACAGAAGATGGTCGTCGGGTGTCGAAGGGATTGTCGGCGTTGTCAGGTTCCATGTATCACGCTCCTAGGTTATCTGCATCACTTCTTTCCGAGTTCCCAGTAGTGTTGAAATGTTGGCACGAAGAGCAGAGACCGCCATAGGAACAGCAATTTTATTAAGGGTCTCAACGAAATCGATGCGAAGCCTCGTCACGTCTCTCGCAATCCATGTAGGCACCTCAGGGGATGCGAAACAATGGCACTGAGAGAATTCTCGTTGCTCACAGCCTCTGCAAGCCCGATGCGTTCGTGATGGATGCAAATCGAGACAGACTTGTGCCTCGTCATCCTTCTTCATCGGTGTCAATATCGTCACCAAGCAACCGGAACACGTCACGAAGAAGATCACGTACATTTCTTGACCCGGTAGTTCATCCTGCAAATCTCATTCCTTAATCGTGACGAGTGCCAAACCCTTTGTCTACAAACCAATCCAGATGCCTCGCCAGAAGAAAAACAAAGTATCGTCGGCACTCGTAATATTACGGTTGTCCTGAACCGTTCACCACCAGAACCGGCCTAACGGCGAGGAGGCGGGTTGAATCCGGGGGCCGAGCCTGGAGCTCCAGGCGCACCAGGAGGGCCACCAGGAGGAATACCTGGATTGGTGAAGCTCGAGGGGCCGGTAAAGTTGACTGGGAATCCAGGAGGAGGCCAAACACCAGGATAGCCGGGAGGAGGACCTAGAAACCAGTCAGTCTTGTGCCAAGTGGCATGTCATAGCAGTGCACATACCTCCTCGTCCAAAGGGGGGCTGGCCCGGGAAAGCGGGAAAACCTGGGGGGGCACCACTGCCAACACCAGCAGCAGGGCCCTGGCCACTGTCAGTACTCGTAGTCCTAGAATGCGAAGACGAGCGAGAGCTAACCGCCAAAGAAGGAGGCGGAGCTCCTCTTCCAGCAGGCTTGGCAACGCCGGGGCCAGCGTTGAGCGTTGAGGTGATTCCACCCGTAACGTTTCTTCCAAGTCGGGAGCTAGGGTCGGCCGGAGGAGGCGACTCAGCAGAAACCGAGACGACGTGAGCGCCGCGAATGATGATCAAGCCAAGAGTCCGCTTTTCTTCGGTCTCGACAACCTGAGTAACAGGGTCGGCACCAGGAGCCGGGGCTCTGGTCTGACGGCGTCTGACGCGTCGAAATTCCTCGGTATCGGCGAGGACGAGGTTCATATGCTAAAGAAGAGATTAGATGAGCAGCCCATGAGACGCGAAAATTTCGAGGAGAGGAAAAAAGAAGGAAAAACCGTACCTTGTCGAAAGCACACATCTGCCCGGTCATCTGGCGAGCATCATTGAGGATGACACGCATCCGCCAGTTGATCTGACAAGACAAATCATTAGAGCTTGGAAGATTTCAAGTGAGGGAGGGCGGCGACGAGAAAAACGTACATAACCAATCTAAACGGTTGATTAGCATCTTTCCTAAAGCTTTTGCTTGTTGGCGAGAGCATGGAGAAGAAGACTTACCATTTTCCCCTGCTTGTTCGACATGTTTGCGAATACAGCTTCGAGAGCTCGAGAGCAAGGCAATAGAGAAAGAAGTACTGGCTAAGAGAGGCCGTGGCGCGGTTCTTTTGCAAGCCGCGACGAGCTGGAAGAAACGAACGCGATGCGAAGAGAGTGAGGAGAGAAGTCGAAAATCTGCGGAGCCTGACTGGCGGAGTAGGCATTACATAGTACAGAGGTACTTGGTACATCCGCAGCGTCTGCCAGCTGCCATGCGCTAGTCCCTTTTGAGCGAGGTCTGGCGGCCCACTTTTTCGGCGCTTTCTCAGGGCACTCAAGCCCTGGGATTATTTCTAGTCCTGTCAAAATTGTTCAGCACAGCAACGATCACCGACAACTATCGCAGCAATGGCGTCCGAAAAGGCCAACAACCCCATGCGGGAGCTCAAGATCCAGAAGCTGGTTCTGAACATTTCTGTCGGCGAATCTGGCGACAGACTTACCCGCGCTGCCAAGGTGCTGGAGCAGCTGTCTGGCCAGACGCCCGTCTACAGTAAGTTGCTGCCGCTTGACGCATCGCAATGTTCACCGTGGTCCAACCCGTCCTCTCAGGCAAGGCTCGCTACACCGTTCGTACGTTTGGTATTCGACGTAACGAGAAAATCGCCGTCCATGTCACCGTCCGAGGCCCTAAGGTGAGGGTTATTGAAAATGCTATCGCTCGGCACCTCCTCTGACAATACGCAGGCCGAAGAAATCCTTGAGCGTGGCCTCAAGGTTAAGGAGTACGAGCTTCGCAAGCGCAACTTCTCCGAGACGGGCAACTTTGGCTTCGGCATCAGCGAGCACATCGATCTCGGCATCAAGTACGATCCCTCGATCGGCATCTACGGCATGGACTTTTACTGCTGCATGACCCGACCCGGCGAGCGCGTCACTCGCAGAAGGCGCATGAAGGCGCGTATCGGCTCCAGCCATCGCATCAAGCGGGAGGAGACTGTCAAGTGGTTCAAGCAACGTTTCGACGGTATCGTTCGATGAGCGTCTGCTACGACTGTTCTGGGGATGCGGTTATGGCGAACTTGATTTTATTGGGTCATGTACATCCGCTGCCTTTTCAGGCGAGCTCGTTGAAGCTTGCACCGGCCTCAGAGACCGACCGGCACACCAGCCGGCTTCCGCCCCTAGCCATTGAGAAAACGTAATTGTCTGTCGGCGTTGCCGAACCGGTGCCTGAAGCGGTGGACCGAGAGCCGCCCTATTTTGGCGGCAACGCTGACGCTACAACGTGCTGAGCCTGGTAAAATAGGGGTTTCGCAGAATATAGTAACAGACCAACAGTTACTGGTAAGCTCTTGCGGGGTCGTGGCTGAGCCCGCGCCACCAATTTGGCGTCAGCCGTCAGGCACCCGTCCGCTCAACATTGATGTCATCTCCCGTCTTGTGTGAGTCCTCGAGTATATAAAGTCTTGCATCTGTCCAACTCACTTGGCTTATGTTCTGAATTTGTACATATCCACGATATCTTCACACGATTACAAAATAGCGAGCCAAGTCTACTGGATCAATTCACAATCCAATTCTTGACCGCCATTCAAACCGTCGTCTCCCAATACCACCGCCTGCAAGATCATCACCGCAATCAGGAAACATGGGCTCGGCCGAGTCGAAGCAAGTCGAAGCGCGGTTGCGCCAAGTAGGCTTTTCCAATATCAACTTCCCAGAGCGGTTCAATATATACTACGAGAGTAAAGCACGTCTGAGGCTGGTGCTCGGCGAGGAAAAGTCGACGCCACTACATATGGTCACCATGCCTGGCGGTTTCTACGGGAAACTCGTTCTTTACGATGGACCAACTGTCGAGGCGGCCCCTGTAATCGTGATCCGGAGCGGACGAAAACTTGGGTATTACGACGACATGGAGTTGGCGTCGTCGCAGCCAGGAGCACAGCACAAGGTGGAGGAACTGCGATGCGAAGGCAAGGGGTGGTCCATGTCATACTCGTTCGTGTCGCCCGTCGTCGAGGGCGGCCTGCCTGAGAAGTTCGAGTGGCGCAGCAGTCGAGGCGACGAGGTCAAGAGCCTTGGTGAGCACTCTTACGGCTGGAAGTTGGTGCGGCTGGGTAGCCAGGAAGAGGTTGTTGCCGTTGGGGCAGACGCGAAGATGAGCAGGTCCCTTAGCAAAGTGGGTGCCTTTGGATTCGTCGGACGGGGTGCTTCGGGCGAGTTTGGAGATCGCTGGGCCGTCATGGCCGTGGCTTCGTTGATAAGGATCATCCAGCGGCAGTGGCAGACGGGCATCACCGCGGCCGCGTCATGAGCTAAAGGGAGTGCGAAATTTTGTGACTTTATACTGTGGCATTCAATAGCGATACATTAGCATAGCGAGAGCATCATAGTCTTCCTCTTCGTTGGGCATTTCACCCCTTTCTTCCTCGACACTGACCTGTTATGTCAGGCTGTCAGTGAATAGAGGACTCGCCAGATCCTAAACAAGAAGCTTCTTTCCCTGTTCGCATTCGAATTCGATGGGAGATTTTCAACTGCATGATTCTTTCCCGAGCTCTAAGAAGCGTGACTGCGTCTTGCAATCTGGTCGTGATGAGCCAGCCTGTGGTTGAAAGCTCTACTGAAAAAAGGGTTTGTAGGAGCTGCTACGGATTACTTACAGGCGGCTTGCAGCGCAGCTTATAGCAGGGACTCTCAGGGGCTTCAGGCAGCTCTCTCAAAGACCCGCCCCCAACCTTGCTCCCACACCTGCCGTTGATTGGCTGAAAGTCCAAGCTGATGCCCCACAAGCTCCTTCACCACCTTCGCACTCGTCGGAAAACTTCCACTCAGCAGCTTCGCAGCCTCTCAACCAATCTCCTCTCTTCCCCAATTGCGTCGCCGCTGCAATTGCTTTCCAACCCCAGTCTGGATCTTGAACCGTCGCATAGAAATGTTTCGGAACGCCCTCCGACAGTCTAGCCGTGCCGTCTCGGCGGCTGGCAGACTCGCCGTCGTGAGTCCTTCCCCTCGTTTGCGAGCTTCGACCACGTCGACGACTCGACGGTTGAATCTAGCTACCCGCTTGCTCTGTCGAGCACTTCCTTGCTTCCGAATCGCGCTTGCTGACAGCTACTCGATCTCCCAGGTACGAAATGCCGCACCCGCTGTTGTCGGATTCCAGGCTCGGTCCTATGCTGCCGACGCCAAGCCCAACCCGACTGAAGTCTCGTCCATCCTCGAACAGCGAATTCGCGGTGTTCAGGAGGAGACGGGTCTGGCTGAGACTGGAAGAGTGCTATCTGTCGGGTATGTCAAGGACAGATGACCAACAACGATCGACACAGCTCTCGCTCGCTGCTCTGCCGAAGAGGGCGCCCTTCGCTGACACTGAATCACAGTGACGGTATTGCTCGTGTGTACGGCTTGACCAATGTTCAGGCTGAGGAGCTCGTTGAGTAAGTTGCCTTCTCATAGCGTGATCCCGAGTGATGGCGGAGTGTTGACACTTTTTTGTGCTATAGGTTCGCTTCCGGCGTCAAGGGCATGTGCATGAATCTGGAGGCTGGCCAGGTCGGTGTGGTGCTCTTCGGCTCCGATCGTCTGGTCAGAGAGGGCGAGACGGTTAAGCGGACCGGTGAAATCGTGAGTGGCACCCAAAAAAACTCAGCCCGATTGTTTACTGACCAGCAGTCGAGGTTGATGTTCCCGTCGGAGACGCATTGTTGGGACGTGTGATCGATGCTTTGGGCAACCCTATCGATGGAAAGGGACCCATCAACACCAAGGAGAAGCGCCGCGCCATGCTCAAGGCCCCTGGAATTCTGCCTCGCAAGTCGGTCAACCAGCCTGTACAGACGGGCTACAAGTCGATTGACGCCATGGTTCCCATTGGCCGAGGCCAACGTGAGCTGGTCATTGGCGATCGTCAAACCGGCAAGACAGCCGTTTGTCTCGACACCATCCTGAACCAGAAGCGATGGAACAACGGCAACGAAGAGGACAAGAAACTCTACTGCGTCTACGTCGCCGTCGGCCAGAAGCGCTCCACCGTCGCGCAGCTGGTCAAGACGCTGGAAGAGAACGACGCGATGAAGTACAGCATCGTCGTGGCCGCCACCGCGTCCGAGGCGGCTCCTCTTCAGTACATCGCCCCCTTTACAGGTATGCAGTTCTTTGAACGAAAAACCGGATCTTCAAAGACTTTTTGTCTTCTGTTTTTTTTCTGATTGCTAACTATTCTTTGTAGGCGCCGCTGTGGGTGAACATTTCCGGGACAGTGGCCGTCACTCTCTAGTCATCTTTGACGACTTGAGCAAGCAAGCTATCGCTTATAGGCAGATGAGTCTTCTGCTTCGACGTCCGCCCGGGAGAGAAGCGTACCCTGGCGACGTCTTTTACCTCCACTCGCGTCTGCTCGAGCGTGCCGCCAAGCTCAACAAGGACCACGGAGGCGGATCGATGACGGCGCTACCCATTATCGAGACGCAGGGAGGAGACGTTTCGGCTTTCATCCCAACAAAGTGCGTGGTTCCTGCCCTGGCCTCGACGGATGGACATAAGCTGACCTTGACTACAGCGTCATCTCGATTACAGACGGTCAGATCTTCCTGGAATCGGAGCTCTTCTACAAGGGAATCCGTCCCGCCATCAACGTCGGCTTGTCCGTGTCGCGCGTGGGATCCGCCGCTCAGCTCAAGGCCATGAAGCAAGTCGCTGGCTCGCTGAAGCTGTTCTTGGCTCAGTACCGCGAGGTGGCCGCTTTCGCCCAGTTCGGATCCGATCTTGATGCTGCGACCAAGCAAACTCTGGCTCGAGGCGAGCGTGTAAGTTGCCTCCAATGTCCAAATGCGATGTGGAGACGGCTACTGACTTGCGCTGCGCAGTTGACGGAGCTCCTGAAGCAGAAGCAGTACTCTCCCATGGCTGTCAACGAAATGGTTCCCCTCATCTTCGCCGGCATTAACGGCTACCTCGACTCGGTCCCGGTCGACAAGATTCTGCAGTGGGAATCCGACTACCTCGCCCACCTCAAGGCCAACGAGTCTGACCTGTTGGCCACGATCGACCGGGAGGGTGCCATCAGCAAGGAAACCGAGGGGCGGCTGAAGGAGGTAACCCAGTCTTTCGTCAAGAGTTTCCTCGGCTAGGCTACACTACACGACTATTTGCTTGGTAGAGGAAACGAGCAAGGCTGTCGGGAGAGGCCACGACGACTCTACGCTGGGACTGGCAGTTGTTTCCTTGGCTGAAGACAACCAGAGGTGGAGGGAAGGAGGAGTTGGGTGGGGGAGAGAGCCGAGGCTGGGCCAGACGCACCGCCGCCGCATGTAAAAGTTAGATCATAAACCGATCAATGGCCACTTTTAATTTCGCTCTGTTCTTTGGTTGTTGACAGGTGGTGTGAAAGGCTGAAGGGGGTCGGGGTGAAGTCGGACCGGCTCCCTCTGAGTGGTCATCTGTCTGTCGATCGGATCTACCTACCCGGCGGCATCCTTGCTTCAACGTCGACCGAGTAGAAAGAAGTAAACAGCATCGGAATGGAGACGATGTCATTGTCACCGACGACGCGGGGCGTGCTCGAGCGGGTGCGGCGGATGATTCCGCCTCTGCTGGACAAGTTTCACAAGGGTTCGATCGTTTCCCCCGCCTAGTGCCGGAGCCGAATGCTGACGGGAATCAGGGCAGCTGGGGCGGGTTGGCGTCATTGGCGGCAGCCTCGACTATACAGGGGCGCCGTTCTTTTCGGCCATGGCGAGCGCGAGACTGGGTTGCGACATGGTGGGTTACCGCTACCGGGGGGGGGGGGGAAGAGTGAGGGAGAGAGGGAGAGAGAGAGAGGAATCGGGAAAGCACAGAGGCTAAGGCAAAGACACAGTCGCACGTCATCTGCACGCCTGGTGCGGGAGCCGTGGTCAAGACGTACTCGCCCAACCTGATGGTCCATCCTTTACTACGAGAAAGTGGCGAAGAAGGCTACGAGGACTCGGATGAAGCAGAGCGTGTAGCAGCGTCTGTCATCGCCCTTCTACCGCGGCTGCACGTACTCGTTGTCGGACCGGGCCTCGGCCGTGATAGGCTGATGCAAGCGACGGTGGCGCGGGTGGTGACGGCGGCGCGCGGCAAGGGCATGCCCATCGTCCTGGACGCCGATGCGCTTCTTCTGGTGCAGCGGCAGCCGGGACTCGTCCATGGCTACGGCGGGGCGGTATTGACGCCCAACGTTGTCGAATTTGGCCGTCTGTGGGATGCGCTGAAGCCGGGGAATGACGGAGAGGAGAAGACGACTTCATCAAAGCGGGTCGAGACTCTTGCCAGGGCGTTGGGCGGCGTCACTGTCGTTCAGAAGGGCGCCGTTGACCTCATCTCCAACGGCCGTCTCACGCTGGCGGATGACATTGAGGGCGGTAGGAAGCGGAGCGCCGGTCAGGGAGATACGCTTACCGGGGCTATAGCTACCTTTCTCGGCTGGCGGAAGGCTTACCTCGATGGCATATGGGACGGCGATGACGGGGACGATCGATTGTCTGAGGAAGAGACTATCGGTCTCGCCGCTTTTGGTGGCAGCGCCATCACGAGGGTAGGCTACGCTTTCTCTTCTAAGTCAATGACGTGCAGATGAACTGATGCCGTACCGTCACAAGGAATGCTCGAGGCTGGCTTTTGTCCGGAAGGGACGCAGCTTGCAGGCGAGTGACCTCACGGACGAGGTTCACAACGCCTTCATGGCGCTCTTTGGAGACGTCGACGGCGATTCGGGCGGTTGCAAACTGTGAGAGAGAGAGGGGGGAAGGGAGTGGAAGAATTCCTAACCCTCCTTTGACTGACCGATTTCCGGGATTGCGCATATCGTAGCAGCGGAAGAAGACAAATCATTTATATCAAGATGAGAATTGATATGTGTTGATGAGAAATGGCATCTCGTATACGGTGGGTGTTGACCTCTTGGTAGAAATGCCATGAGAGTATGGATGGAAACAGCACGATCTCTCTGTTGGACGTGATGGAAGGGCAAAGAAAAGAAGATGAGTAAAAAGGAAGCATCCCTTTTTCTTTCTTGTTCTCGACTCGTGAAAATGTCTGGGCATGTCTGTAAAGTGTGTGTCTATACCGGGAGGATACCGGGGAGGAGAAGAAGAAGAAGGGGAAGAAGAGGAGACTTGTTTGGTTGGGTCGTGGCCCTTGCAGGTGGGTGTGTGAGGCGGAGACGCCATGTTTTTGGGGACGGATAGGCGAAGATGGCGGCGGTGGCGTTTGATGTTTTGACAAATCGAGGACGAGACTGGGCTGGAGGGGAGGGGGGGGGGGGGGGGGGGGGGGGGGGGGGGGGGGGTGAAGGAGGAGGGAGGAAGAGGAAGTGGAAAAGGAGGAGGAGGAAGAGGAGGAGGAAGAGGAGGAGGAGGAGGAGGAGGCATGAGAAGAGGGCTGTTTGTGTAAAGTCGTTTTTCTTTTCGTCCCGGCTTTTGCCATCGTCGACTGTAGGCGAGGTAGAAGGTGTGTATGAGTGTATGGGATCATGTGTGATTCTCATCTTCTCCCCCTTTACCTATGAGGTGGTAGATAAGTGAGTGTGTGTGTGAGTGAGGGAGGGAGTGAGTGAGTGAGATAGAGAGAGAGTAGGTAGGTATGTATGTAAGTCTAGAAGGGAAATGCAACCTTGTCTACGAGGAAATCCACAAGCCATGCAACCAACCAACCATCCAACCCTCTCTCTTTCTCTCTCTCTCTCTCTCTCTCTCTCTCTCTCACTCTATCTAGCTGACTACCTACCTATCCATCTACCTAGGTATCTATCCCGTGGTCAGGCGGAAAGAAGAAGTGTGTGTGTATCTATCCGTAGGTATGTATGTAGGCGTGTACGGTTAGGGCCGAGATCGCAATCCCCTTGAGTGGAAAGCCGGGGTCACATTTTATTTTTATGACGAGTCAAGTCAATGGGCAAAAAAAAAAGGCCGTGAGAGACAGTTGCGAACCAAACTACGGAGGAGGAGGAAAAGGGGGGAGAGATGGGGGATTTTTTCTTTCACTCACTCACTCACTTCTCTTTCTCTCTCGCTCGGACTGTTTCAAAGGAGGGGGAGAGAGAGAGAGAGAGAGAGAGAAAGGGGAGGGGGGGGAGTGGGATTCAATTCCTCCCTCTATGGAGGAAGCCGACGATGAAGCCGATGATGATGACGATGATGATGATGATGATGATGATAGCAATTTGGCTCGTCATGAACCCTAACTTTGCCCTCCTTTTTATTTTATTTTAAACCCACGGGCAAAACACTCACACACACACACTCTCTCACACCCACACACTCACACCTACGCCCTGGTTCCGGAATTAGAGATAAAAGGTAGGTAGGTGTGTATGTATGTATGTACGGATATGTGGCATGTATCCATATGCATGTATGTATGTATGTACTGGCTCGGACCAGACCAGGGGGGGGGGGGGTGCCATGGCTCGGTTCGCAGACGCAGGGAGGCCGAGATTGTGGGGAGCAAGACCTCGGTTTTGCATGCAGCCGGTTATTGCTTTTTTCCTCTCTCTTCTTCTTCTTCTTCTTCTTCTTCGTCGTCGTCGTCGTCGTCTTCTTCTTCTTCTTCCTTCTGAGAATCATCCAGGGATCCGAATCATCTCTATCGAACACACACACCCCCCCCTTTCTCCCCCCCCCCTTTTTGTTTCGTCGTCTGTGTTTGGAGCCATGTCCGCGGGCGGAAGGGGGAAGTGAATAACAAGGGAGAGAATCGAGAGGTTTCTCCTCCTCTGTCAGATGGCGGCTAATCGAGCGAGGAGTGAAGGAATCGGAGGATGCCATCGTGACTGTGTGGGTTGTTTTTTTATATGTCAACAGTCATGTATGTAGGTGTGAATACATACATATCCGCGCATACAGGCACACGATACGGATACACACGGACATGTGTATGTATGTACGTCCGTATATTCATACGCCCCCCTTTTTTCCCTCCATTGTCGTCTCTCTCAACGGCTCTCTTATACTCTTCTGCCGAGCGAGACTCATGAAAACTTGCCTTCACCCATCTCCCCCCTTACAAGACCATAGATGATGACGGCTGTCCCTGGAACGAATAATCTGCAGGGTTTTCGACACCTCCAAATCACTCCAACAGAATCCAGGGCGGCCCTGAACAAGGAAAAGGGGGGAGGAGAAAAAAAAAAGGGGCGGCGTCAGCGTCATGGCACCCGAGCGCTTTTGCTCTCTGATCCGTTCTCATCCTTTCCCTTTAGTTTCTCGACAAGGTCATCATCCTGCCCTGAACCAAGGAAAGAAGCGAACTCACAGACCCTTGTTCACTCTCTCTCCTAAGAAACAATTGAAAAGGAAAAAAAGAAGGTACGAAATAGACTGTGCTTGGAACCTCGTTTCACATCTTGTAAGACAGGTTCGCAACTCGGACGGTAAGAAGGTCGAGAGCGAGATGTTTGAGTGTTTTTTATTTTCTGGGGTATTTTGTTTTTGTGAAGCAGCTGAGGGAGGATATATTCACGTATACGGATATTCATACGGGCATACCTAGGTAGGTAGCTACAGACGTACATGATAAGCCATGAGAGGGAGAGACACGTACGTGGGCACCTAGGCAAGAGGGAAAAGGAAAGGAAAGAAAGATGTGAAGAAGAAAGGAAATAGGCAGAGAGAGGAAGATAGAGGGAGAAGACGATGGACAAGGTCAAGCACAGAGAGAGAGAGAGAGAGAGAGAGAGAGAGAGAGAGAGAGAGAGAGAGTCTCTCTCGCTACTATCCGTACATACATACTCATACTTACTTACATGCAGCCATCTGCGTCATAACATCATCTCTCTCTCCAGCCTTTTTTCTATCCGTAGCAGCTGCTTGTACCTACCTATATATGTATGTATGTACGTGTGTGTATGTACGGATATCAGCTCACATACATGATATGTATACCTACTTACCATGCGAGACACATCCAGCTCGAGCCCAGACAAGGGTCGCTGCTCCATGGGAGGGAGTCCTCCATCCATATACCTGCCTACCTACCTGCCTGCCTGGGTACCTACCTCTATCTGTGAGTACTAGGTATGTACGGATATGATCATCGTATCTCATCCCATGTCCATTTCCATCAATCAGTACGCGATACTTGCCCATCTGCCTTACCTACCTTACCTACCTACTACCTGGTAGTCAACTTAGGCCGCAGGTTGCGAAACTTCCGAGAGCCCTCTCAGACAGAGCTAGCTCTTCCGGGTGCAATGCACGGCAGAGTGGCTAAAGTCCCAACAGGTCGTAGCGGACGTTTGCGGGCATGAGAAGAAGCAAAGTGAAGAGAGAAGATTTGACGAGGGAAGGGAGGGGGAGCGAGGGCTCACGCACAGAAACTACGCACCCTTCCCTCGACGACTTTAATGCCTCCGTCTCCAAAAGGCTACCTACCTAGCTGAGAGGTGAAGAAGGAAAAAAATTAGAAGAAGAAGCTGTCTGTTTATCACACAACCAACTACCTGCTTAGTATCCGCACCTACCTGGGTATCAGTAGTAGGCTTAAGAAAGAGGAGAGGGGGGGGGGAATAGATAGATAGATAGAGTGAGTGAGTGAGCTGTCAACGACAGGCCTACCTAGGCCACGGAGAGGGGCCGTGCGCTTCTGAAGCCGGGTGTCAGTTGTCGACTACCTACCTATGGACATACTCACCTATCTACTACTTGCCTACCTACTCAGGTACCCGACCAAGTTGAAGAGCCCCGAGCAAGCGGTCGAACCGGTCAACGTGATGAACCCGAGAGCCTGGTTCTTGGACGTCTACCAACTACTGCTACTGCTACTACCTGGGAGAAGCCCTTCTCCGCCTTCGTAAGTGCAAAGACGGAGGGGGGAGGGAGGGACGATTGCTTGCGGGTAAGCGGCTGTCCAGCCAGCCTCTTTGTGACAGCTCGCGCTTATACTTGCTTTTTCTTCCCTTGCCCTCTCTCTCTTTCTCTCTCTCTCTCTCTCTCCCCCTCCCCCTCCCCCTCCCTCTCTCTCTGCCAGATGGCAACCCCGCCTGGCGTCATGGACTGGACTGATTATATTTTCGAGCTCGATCGGCCCATCTTTGTATCCTTGTATGTACACACAGCACTGGAGACACGCCCTCGTAGGTGCAGCATTATCAAACGAGGCGGGGAGGGAGGAGAAACTCATACCAAGGCACGCCACCTGTGCGAAGACATGAAAAGAAAAAAGAGGGGAGACGGGGAGCCTACTGCAGTCGATGGGTAGATGGAGAGGTAGATATCGAGGCCAAGAATTGGGGTGCGTGCGTGCAGGAAAAAGAGAGAAGAGAAGAAGAAAGATTGCAGGAGAGAGAGAGAAGAGAGAGGGAGGGGAGGCCAAAGTGTGGTAGTCAGGGCAGAGGAGAGAGAGAGTAAGAACAGGTCGAGGAGACGAAAGGGCAGCAGTATGAAGCGTCCGTGCGGCCTGAGGGTTTTCGAGGGATGGGGGACGAGGCTGTCTCGGTGGTGGCACAGAGGAGGGCAAAAGGAGGAGAAGAGGGAATGGGAGGGGGGAAAAAAAAAGGAAGTAAATGAGAGAGAGAGAGAGAGAGCTTTTCACTGGTATCCGTACCGAGGGAGGGAGAGAGAGAGCGAGAGAGAGATGGGTTAGGTAGTACTAAGATGATGGGGGAGGCTGAGATGTGATACCCCAGGCTTAATGGTGTCCTACCTACTTACTGCCTACCACCTACCTACCTTACACGCCCCCCCCCTTGTCGGAGCATGGTAGGTACCTAGTTTTCTTGTTTTCTAGAGCCGACAGCTAGCTCTAGTTGCTCGTAGAGTAAGCGTTGTTTGCTTTTTGGTGGCAGAGTGTAGGCGGAGGCGGAGGAGGAGGAGGAGTATGAGGAGTAGCAGCAGCAGCAGCAGCAGCAGGAGGAGGAGGAGGAGGAGTGGAAAGAGGAGAAGCATCTTAAAGAATGGATCATCCATAAGAGAGTCAAGTTTTGTAATAAAGAGGCTATCACGCGCCCACCCGCTCCTACCTGCTTCTGCTTCCGCCTCTCCGTCCGCTTTCCGCCTTAAAGCTTAGGAAGGCCAACGGCGCTTACTCCGGGGAGAGGGAAGGAAAGAAAGGCTCTCGGTACCTGCCAGACAGGCGACCCAACCTATCAACCCACCAACGACGACGCCGACGACGACGACGACGACAACATCGACGACATCGACGACGACGACGGCGAACGAATCCGACCCTTTTCACTCTCTCTCTCATCTTCTCCTTCTCCTTCTCCCTCGCTATCCTTATCCCTCTCCCTTCTCTCCATCTCTCTCACTTCTCCCTTCTCCCTTCTCAGATCTTTACACAGCAACAGGGCCTTTCTTCTCTTCTCTGTCTCCGTCTCTCTCTCTCCTCTCTCAACCTCCCAAAAAACGAATCACATCTCATCGTCCTCTTTTCCATCTTCTCTCGCAGACTGCCTGCATCTGCATCCAATCAACAATCTCCCCCCCCCCCATCTCCGCTGCCTCCTCAAAACCGTCATCCGTCTTATAACAGAAAAGAAACCGACATATCGGGTCACACAAGATCTGCCCTGCACCACCCTCGCTTGTGACGTGCATCATCTCTCATCCTTGACCTCTCGCCTCTCATTTCACCTCGTCCCGCCTACCCAACCACGTTCATCGGCCGCAATTCACAGCACTCGACAAATCTAATCAAGCCCGTTTTCTTCACAGCCTCTCTCAAATTTTCTTCACCTCTCCCCACCTCCCTTATAAAAAATATTCTTATAACTTCTGCCTCTACATATCATTTCTACCTCTTCTTCTACATCTTTCGACTCTCCCTCAACATCTCGACTCTTCATCCATCTACATCACGATTCTGCCTCTAGGTCATAGCCATACTTCACAGTCAAAAAAGCTCTCATCAGCAGCCATGGCAAACGGCCTCGATCGCCTCGAGCGGCTATTTGCCTACAAGCGAAAGGCCTCGCCTGGTCCAAACCGTCAGTCGACTGCAGTTGCCCAGCCTCCGGAGCCTCAGTTCCCTTCACCTTCTTTTATTCGCCCCAAGACGACTCGTATGGCCGCTCGCGAGGAAGTCCGCCTCCGAACCTCTGAAGGACGGTCTCCCTCGGTCCCTGATATCATCACCGCCTTGCGCACCTGCCCACAGATGCCGGATACCGCCATCAATGAACCCAAGAGGTCGACTTCCTCTCGACAGACCGACAGCTTCCTCAGCGAGTTTGACAGTTCTTCCTTCTCGGAGCCCCTCTACACTCCGTCTACCGATGCCCCTCAGCTGCCGAGCCCACGATCCTACTCGCCCTGCCACGTCGCTCCTCCCCCGAGCAGGCTGGCCACGCCGCCCTCGTCCGACGCCGAGGATAGCGGCCTGTGTCTTTCTGGCCTATCCGCCAAGGCGACGCAGCCTCGCGAACCCCCGACCCCCGAGGATACGCCAGATTTCGGCCCCGTCGAAGACGCCCACGTCGCCAACCAGGTCACGGCCAAGGGCTCGCTGTATGACACCGTTGACTCGTTCGATCAGCTGTCCCTCCACAGAAGCTACAGTCAGTCCAGTATCACACCTTCGGCCCGGCTCTCTTTCTGCAGCTCCACCTTGAGAGAGCCCGACTTCGACGAGTTCCTCAAGCTCAGCGACGACGACATCGCCGAGTTGGCGCCACCGAGTCCCATTCTGGCACCTGTCCCTGACTCCAAGGACTTGCCGCCCATGGGCCTGTCCATATCCTCGACCCAACCGTTCACTCCTACGCTCTTGACACTCACGCCTCCGCGCACCAGCCGACCCGCCGCTGTGGCCGCCTTTGTGGCAGCCAGGATGGCCCTTCGATTCGACTTTGATCTGATTTACGTCGTCAACTTGTGGCCCGACAACGTCAAGACGCCGACGGACGACTCTGTCTTCGCAGCTCCGGACCAAAATGTCGCCTCCAAGCCAATGATGGGCCGTTTGCTGGCCGCGCACGGCTTGCAACATGTTCCATCACCTCTCCAGATTTCGAGTCATGTGCACACCACCATCCTTCGCTCGGACGGCTGGATCGAATACCGTAACCAGGACGCTCAAGATCAGGATCTAGCCCGTGGCTTCGCCTGCGCCTTCTACACTGGCCAGTATGCAAGAAACGGCCAACACGACTCACAGTTCCCGGTATCTGGCGTGCGATTGTCGGAGCAGATTGACCGTGGCATTGTTTTTGCGGCCTATCGCAAGCCGAGGTTCGGACCGGACAGGCTGGGCCGCAACTTCAGCGAGGAAGAACTTGGCCAGCTACACCAGGAAGCCGAAACCATGGTCGAGATGCTCATCGACATTCACGTTGCCAATCGGCAGCGTCTGACTCTTACTCACAGTTCATCCCCCGATGATACCGGACCTATGCCGTTGCATATTTCCTGAGAGCGAGAGGGCACGAGGTTTTGTCACTCAGGTTGCGCGTCGACACGAGGCGATGCGACTTGGAGGCGGCGACAGTTTTGTCTCACTTTTTTCCTTTGGTCATTTGATTTGATTTACCCTGCAAGCATGGCGCTGCGTTTCCCATCCATCAATGGGCCATCTCGCAAGATACCTTTGAGGGCGGACTGCGTCGATTTTTTCCTGACGGCATCTCTGATATCCTTCCATCATCTTTCTTGTCTTCTATGATTGATTTTAATGTCACATGTTGGGTTGACGTTTTTAAACTTGTGGGCAAGCGTTGTCGACGGGAACAGTTGCTCGACAAGAGGCAACACTATACCATAGCGGTCAGCTGGCGGCGCAAAAGGAAAAGAAAAAGAAAACAACAACAACAGAAAATACAACAAAAAAAAACAAAAACCAGAAACAAAAACAAAACAAAAAAGGCGGTGGGAGACGCGCATCATGTCATCACGCTGATGGGAGTTGCTTCTGTTTCCCGCAATCGGGCGTCGGTAACGAAGCGACGGATGAGGGAATGAATGGTACGGGAGACACACAGACGGAGAGGAGAGGTGTGTGCATGTGGGAGAAGGACAGTGAAGGGAGAGCAAGAGAGAGAGAGAGAGAGAGAGAGGCAGATGTTACAGCGTAGCATCGTATGCAAAGTTGCTTTGCTTTGCAGGCCTGGAAATGAGACAGTGCAACCAACGCGATTTTGTGCTACTGCTTTGCCCCCCCCCCCCCCCCCCCCCCCCCCCCCCCCCCCCCCGCCCCCCGCCCCGCCCCCCCCCCCCCCCCCCCCCCCCCCCCCCCCCCCCCCCTTTTTTTTTGGCCCGTCTGTGCCGGCCGCGGCGCCCGAGGGGTTCGGTTCGGTGGGCTGGGCGGCTGGATGGGGTATCGGGATCGGGAGGCATGACATGACATGGTCGGTTATTACTTTTTCTCTTCTGTCTTTTATACACCCCTGGGTATTCATGGATTGTGTCTGTGTGTATCCGTACGGACCGGTCATACATACATACATACATACAGTATATATGTACATACATACATATATTGGTGTTGGCTTTCTTCAGTTGCCTTTTGTCCAATACTGGCTGGCTCTATTTGATTTGCGCTGTAATCCCCCATATCTGCTGTCAGTTGGGTTTGTCCCCTCATCCCCTATGAGCGTAACCCCGGTAGAGAGATATGTACTGTGTATACGTAGTATGCAGCATCGGTTACCACTCAACACCCCCCCCCCCCCTCCCTCTGCGGACGGCCCGGGGCTGGAAAGAGACAGCGGTCCGGTCCGGATGCGTCTGCGGCCGTGTGCCGACGGTGGTGGGAAAGAGGAGTCGAAACACGGGTGACTGCACCTCAGGGGGGGGGGGGGAGGCAAACAGTTGCTCACGCTCGGTCAGTCACCCGCACACTTACTCGGACAGACAACACACGACAAACACTCGCTCACTCGCTCACCCACTTACATACATACACACACATTATATGTATGTGCTCACACACTCTGTCTCTGACGCCTCCAAGTTCCAGGAAAGCCATGTACGCCGACGTGCGTGAACGTATCCGTACATACATACATACATACATAGATGGAGATGACGCCCTCGATATTGTCCACCCCCCCTTTCCCCCCCTTCCCCCCCGGTCACCCAAGGGCCGAACTCGTGTCACCGGGCGGGGATTGGCCAGCCTCGGCAGCCGAAACGGCCGTCGGGGGGAGGGGGGCAAAAAGACGCTCGGCAATCTGACAGGTCAGCCACAGGCGCTCTTGCTGGAGAAGGATAGCTACATGTCTTGTAGAAGAGGGGTGACAACGGTGATTTGTGGCGCTCCCTTGATGCTGTTGTATTGCCATGCACATGTTCCTCCCGTCTGCCTCCGCCCGTCTGTTGCATGCATATACATACATACATACACATACATATATGTGTATGTATGTATGTGTTTCTGTTATACTGTATGTCCATATGTATGCATGTAGATATTCGCAGCGAGGGAAAAGACTGTATGTATGTATTAGATCGAATGAATCGGAAGAAATATATGTACACTCATATGCCTGTCCGTCTGTATCACAAAACTGTATAGCACATACAGTACACAATATAGGAAGCCATGTGGGATACCGAGCTGTTCTCCCCCTTGTCCCTTGAGTCTATTCTTTTCATGCCTTTACCCCCCCTTTCCTCAGCCTTTTTTTCCCCCCCTCATATGTACTATCAAGAGCACGAAATGTCGTGCATGCAACGTATAGAAGTATCATACATACATACATACACACATACACGGTGATGTAGGTATAAATGGACATACATACATATGTACGTACATATGTATGCACGACGGCAGGATTTTTGTTTACCTGCGTGCCTGAAGCCGTCGCCACCGACGAACTGCGTGTGTGGAAACGTTTCCCTTGCATCCGGATGCACGGCTCGGGCCCGTCTTGGTATGGACTATGGACATTAACAAGTTCTGCGTCTGTATTGAAGTATATGTATATATATTTCTCTCTCTTCCCTCCCCCCCGTACGTACATACATACATATGTGCATATCTTGTAGGACACATAACATGCCGAAGCTGGTATTAAGCATCCGCTAGAGCGGCCACGTTCCGCACCGAACAAACCTCTTGTCCGGCCATGGTAGCAGTTTGGGAAGGTAGGCATGCATGTACATACATATCTATGTACATACATACGTGTATGTGAGCTGCGTGTGTGTGTGTGTGTGTGTCTTTCCATGTAGTATCCGTAGGAGGAGGTATGGAAATGAAGCTTATATCTCCTTTCTTTTTTTCCCTCAATGTGCTTAATCGGGACGACCTCGCTTAAGAGACAAGATTTACCTGCACGAGAGGGATAAAAAAAGGAAACAATGAGAAAGCAAAAGGAAGCAAGAAACATGGAGAAAAAAGTGCAACGAAGAGAAGAGAAAAAAGAAAACAAGAGGAGAAGGGTAAAGGGAACAAGGTGGGATTGCGGGGAATACGACAGACAACTCGGCTAGCAGGCCAAGGCCAGAGGCAATGCCGCAAGCGGCCAATATTGCCTCGACTGGGTTGTCCCGAGGGAGACTCGAGACGTGGTAGTAGACCCATGCACGCACGGCGGTTCGACCCGTGGGGGAGGCCCCGGAGGGTGGGAAGGGTTGATGTGGTGTCAACGCGGGGTTTGGGTCGGGCCTTGATGCGGGTTTTTTTTTTCCCTTGTTGTCGGTCACTGTACGGATATGTATATATGTATGTATACAGATGGATCTGGATATACTCTGTTTCTTTCCTTGCTTCTATGAGTTTGTTCGTAGATGAAAAGAGGGAGAGGGAGAGGGAGATGAACAGAGGATGTGATGGAGAGAGATCGATGCAGTAGAAAAAGGGGGTGTTCGCATATTCGCTGTCACTTTGAAAGTCAGCTTCGTCTCTCACGACAAAGACAACGACATACATACATATGTACACTGTCCGTACCAGCGGATAAATCCACCGACTCCTCCCGACGAGACGGCACACACACACACACGCAGGAACATCCACATCACACACTCTCTCTCACACTCTCACACAAAACGCACCCATCCGTCCGAGAGGGAGGAAACAGTAACACACAGCATCTCCCATACAAGGTACCTACACACGAGAAAACAGTGCATCCCGCACCGTCGATCCAGCCGTCGGGCGTCGCAGCGGCAGCGGAAGCACCGCAGCGGAAGCAACATGCAACATGGGCCCCCAGCCAGCAAGCCATATTAATTAAATTTCTTTGAAAAAAAAAATAAATCAATAAACAAGAAAAGAGCAGGCAAAAAAAAAAAAGGCTCCTCCCGCCCGCCCGCATCCCGCCGCGGGCCGCCCTCCCTTCCCACGCTGTGCTTCCCACTCAGCAAAACCCTGCGCTTATGACCGACCGACCGCTTCTTTTGTTGGATAGCGAACTTTACATGCAGACATGTTTCCGTAGATGCATATACATACATACATATATATGTGTGCATGCCTTCTTCTCTCCACGTGATCGTCCGCCACATGTACATATTCATACCAACACGCATCGTGAAAACCCTCACAACAGTCTCAACTCCCATCTTGCGATTCTCCTCTCTCTATTCGTCCTGAATCATGTCTTTTCTTTTACGCTCCAAGTGTCGTCTGCGGGGACCGAAACGCAACGCGTACATGAAGTGCTAACGCTAGCTAGCGCATTTGTCAGCCCCACGAACCGTCCCCACGTGACTGATGCAGCTAAATGATTAGGTCGATTAGCCTAAGTGAACCTTTTCACTTTTAGCCACCTTTATACCACGTTCTTGTCGAAACACGATGAATACATACCTGCGTTCGAGTCTGAGTGGTTTGAGTGAGCAGAGAAACTGACTTGGTTCATACTTGAGAGTACCTATACACATGTCAATGAGCCACGTGACGACGTGGGTAGTTGGGTACCTACCTAGTCAAGTAAAGAGCATAGAAGAACAAACTCATCAACTGAGCCAGCTCCCCCCCTACCTACCCTAGATCACCCACGGATTCTTCCAAAGCCTTCTCTCTCCCTAACATCACTCCCTCCCTCCCTCCCCCCTTATCTTGCCTTCCTCACGCAACAACAAAGCCATATCTCTCTCCTTCATATCCATATGCACACGAAGCCTCATCCCAAGCAACTAAAATCAATCCCTGATCCCTTCCCTATGTCGCCCCCCCCATCCCCATCCCCATCCCCCTCACCCCGCGGATCACCAGACATCGTATCGTACATATGTACACCCCCCCACATTCCCCCCCTTATCCCCATCCCTTTCCTATCTCGTTTTCCCCCCGCCATTCGTCGCACCGACCTCGGCCACTTTCTTCCTTTGCTTGCTTGCTTGCTTGACTTGCCTCGGCGATCACCGCAGCTTGAAGGGAAAAGAAAACTGAGACAAGAACCGGTCACTCGTTTACTTTTTTCTTTTCTTTTTACTCTTTTTCTCTCTCTTTCCTTCTCAAACACTGTTTTTTTGCTTGTTTCTTTCCCTTACGGTTTTCGTCGGCAGGTTTTGTGTCAGACGGTCAAGGCCAACGTCCCGTCTGTCATCATCCATCTTGTCTCTCCTCTCTTCCCCTTTTCTGCCGCTCTTTTTTTCTTTACTTGCCTTGCTTTACCTTGCCTTGCCTTTGTCTTTGATGGCTCTGATGACTCTGTCTCTGTTCTGCATCTATAAACATACATACATACATACATACACCCACAGTATCCTATCTCTACATATAAACACCTATTCGCACGCACCATATACATACATATGTATGTAGACTGGCAAGAAATGAAAATATACGGATGCAGAAGAAGATGACGAGCAACGCAAAAAAGAAAGGAAAGAAAAGAAGAAAAAAAGACGCCACACGCACACACTCACACACACACAAACTCATAATCTCACGCCCCCACCATCCTCATTCCCTGCCTTCTTTTTTCCCTCTTTAAATGCCTTTTCCCTTTTCCTTTTTGCCCTAGACGCCCGCCCGCGCAAGGCCCGTCCCGCCCAATCGCACACAGGCTCGGCCCATCACGTGATGTGAAATCTATGCATGCATGCAAGCATCTCCCACCAAGAAGAACACCAAGAAGACTAAGAGTATGGATGGATGGATGGATGGATGCTCCATACAGTATCCAAGTCTTGCTTCACATGATGGTGATGATGATGTTGATGGCTCCCTTCTCCCCTCTCTTTACCCCCTCCCTCTTCCAGAGCACACACACACACACACACACACACACAAACAAAAAACACACTCCCACAAAAGAAAAGAAAACGAATCCCGAAACGGCGCGAGACACGACTGAAGAACAAGGGGTTCCAATGTTTGTGTTTTTTTTAAACCTCGTCTCCGCTATGCCCTCCGCTGTCTCTCGCTCGTCATTTCGCTGCCGACTTGCATCACATTCCTCGCCCCCCCTTTTCTCCTCCGTTTTTTTGCTTTCTAACCCCTCCCCTGTTTCCTCTAGCCCTCGCCTTTTCTTCCTTTTTTTTCTCCCTCTTCCTTATCAGTCTTCCCACAGGATTGAATAACCTAGGTGATAGCCGTCAGACCCCGGGAAAACAGGGCTCGGCCCGGAAGCGAACCGGAACCTAATCTCCTTGACGGGGGATGCATTGCATATCCATGTTCTGTGCTGGCCCATTTGCCGCAAATCCGCTCCGTTCCGGAACCCCACCCATTGGAATGCCCTCTCCGGGTCTCGAGCTGAGAAGGGGAAAAGGGGAAAACAAAAAAAAGTCTCACTGGCCGGGACTTGGGTCGCTGGGCCTTCCAAACAAATCGCTCAGGGATAATCGCCGGCCGATAGCCTGCATCGCCGGTCCAGCCTCCGGACCTTGCTCCTCGGCCGAGCCGCCAGATCGTACAGCTTTCCAGCTCTCCTGCATCGTCGCCACGTTGACATCCCTCGTCTCGTCCTTGTCGTTGTGTATCCAGATGCCGAGCACTTTTTCCGCCCCGTCCTTGTCCGCCGCCTCGACCCGCAGCATCACCAGCTCGTCCATAACCTCAACATGGCTTACTATGCCCAGGTCGACAACCAGGTTGTCCAGGCTCCGCCGGTTTAGGATGAAGACGCAGGCTCGCGGCCGGCTGCTCAAGTCTTCGGGCAGTGGGCTTTGCGCGCACACGAACAGCGTACCCTCGATGCCCGCCTTGTTCCAACTCTCCGTCGCACCGTCGAACGTGTACGTGACCGCGTTGGCCGCCATGCTCATGATGCTCTGAATCGACGGCAGATAGCGCTGCAGCACTGACAGGTTGAGCTCCGTGTTGGTCCGCGGCGGAGGGGGCGCGTAGTTGGCTTGTATCGCCGCCGCGTCTGAGTCGTAGTCGGACGCGCCGGGCATGAGACTTGACGACTGGCGGCTGTGACGAGCCGCTGCCGCCGCCGCCGCCGCCGCCGATACTGCTGCTGGTGGTCGGCTCATCCTTGTCTGTACCGTATCATCTCAGTCTCGACGGGATGGCGGCGTTTTGTTTGTTTTGTTTGTTGACTTCTTGCGACTTCCCCAGGTGCAGATTGTCGACTTGGTCATGTCACGTGTCCTATCGATAAGCATCGTCACCGGTATGACGCACACGCGACTCGATGCCTACCGACTGCCTACTACACTCTACCTACTACTAGTAATCAGCCTTGGAACAGCTTCAATCTGTCACCGGATCGCGGTCGCGCACTCGCAGATACTAGCGCGACGGGCTCTACTCTTTCATTGGTACATGAAAACATTCTTGAGGCATTAATAGGTACTTTCTGGCTGGTGAAGTCGACGGCGGCGCAATGGCCTAGCAGGCTCAGAACGCCAGCAGCGCATTGCTCTCCAGAACCGACATGACATCCTCGCCGCGTCCCTCGTCTCCCGCCTCGGAGCCGGTAGAACTCTTGCCTGCCGCGCCGCACTCGCTGACGCGCGCCCTGCTCGCCAGACAGTCAGAATACGTGCGGCATCACCAGATCCGGGTCAAGGTCGGCACCTGGAATGTCGCAGCCTGTCCCGGCACCGACAAGGATCTGGCGGCCTGGTTCGTCCGCGGCCGCGGCATCGATGAGAGCCTGGCAACGCTGGACCTGGACCGCAACCCGGCTGTCGAGCCGGCAAAGTCGGCGTCAGCATCCGTCCGGCTCGTCGGCGACGATGACATCGGTCTCTACGTCCTGGGGCTGCAGGAGGTGGTTGATCTTAACACGACGAGAGAATACGTAAATCGAGCCGTCTACACAGATCACGGCCCCAAGAAAAAGTGGCTGGCCGCCGTCGAGGCCGCGCTGCCCCCCGGATACCAGCTCGTCGTGGCTGAGCAGATGACGGGAATCCTGCTCCTCATCTACGCCTCTCCAGAGGTGGCCCCCACCATCAGCAACGTGAGCACCAAACAGGTTGGTACCGGAGTGTTGGGATATTTTGGTAACAAGGGTGCCATCAGCACGAGGCTGGTCTTGGGCGAAACGACCCGGATGGTGTTTATTAACTGCCATCTCGCTAGTGGCGCGGGCTCCAACGCCCTGGACCGGCGATACTGGGATGTCGGCCAGATCCTGGCCAAGACCAAGTTCGACGCCGTCGTTTACGCCGGCGTGGCCGAAGAAGAAGGAGATGCTATCGGCGACGAGGACTTTACCTTTTGGATGGGCGACCTCAACTTCCGCCTCGACGGCCTCCCCGGCGACGACATTAGACGTCTGCTGATGCTGCATACGCGCGGCGAATATGACCTGGCCTCGGATCGGCCTCCGCTGCCGCTGGACGGCGATGGATACATCGTCATGCGCGGCAGCAGCGAAAGCGACGATGACGCGAGTACCCTCGCTTCGGCGCACTCTCGCGAGCGGAGCTACGACTCCAAGGGCTCTGGACCCGACGCCATCGACTTTCTCGACGACCCGAGCCAGGATCCTGTCTCTCTCCAGTCCACGCTCGACTCGCTTTTGCCTCACGATCAGCTAAGGCGGGCCATGACGCAGCGCAAAGTCTTTCACGATGGCTGGAGGGAAGGACGCATCACCTTTCTGCCTTCATACAAGTATGACGTCGGCACCATCAGCCTGTTCGACTCGAGTGAGAAGAAGCGCTCTCCGAGTTGGTGCGATCGCATCCTGTATCGGACGCGCAAGGACAAGCAGGATTACGACCGGCGCATCGAGGATGAACAGGCAGCCGTTCAAAAGGACATGGAGATGAAGAACAGGGGCATCGAGGAAGACGACGACGTCCTCTTCAGCTACGATCCCGACGCGGATGGTGAGGACCTGCAGCAGCCGCCGCCCAAGGGGAGCCCGGGTATCGACTACGACGAGTACGACGAAGCGGCGACGGAGAACGGCGGGTCGTCGCCGGTAGAGGTGGTTACCAAGGAAGGCTTCGTTGACCGCGTGCGTCAGGAGATCTACACCTCTCATCAGCGCATCACGTCGTCGGACCACAAGCCTGTCGTATCTGTCTTTACGCTAGACTACGACGCTGTCGTGCCGGAGCTGAAGGCTCAGGTTCATGCAGAAGTGGTTCGCGAGCTCGATCGGGTCGAGAACGAGGGTCGGCCCGGTATCACGGTCGTCATCGAAGGAGACGAGGCTCAACAGGCCGAGGGCGTCGTCGACTTTGGCCCGGTTGGCTTTCTCCAGAGCAAGTCGTGCATGTTGACGATTGCCAACACGGGAGGCGTCTTCGCCACTTTTGCGTTTGTGGAGAAGCCGATGACAACGGCGGCGGGGGTGGACTGCGAGGAGGCTTCTTTGCCCCCTCCGGCCTGGCTGACGACGTCTTTCATCCGTGCTGATGGACAGGAGGAGCAACTGGTCGGCGCCGTGACGCTGGAGCCCGGGGAGACCATCTCGGCGCTCATCGAGGCCCGCGTCTCCGACGTCACCCAGCTGCGACCTCTCAACGACGGCCACGCCGAGCTGGAAGACATCCTGGTGTTGCGGGTGGAGGAGGGACGCGACCACTTCGTGCCGGTCCGGGGCTCGTGGCTCCCTACGTGCTTTGGCCGCTCCGTCGACGAGCTCATCCGCGTTCCCGAGGGCGGGATCCGCAGCTTTGTGCGCGACAGAGGGATCAAGGGGGCGATACCGTATGACTCGGACTTGCAATGCTCAGCGCCGCGGGAGTTGTTTCAGCTCACCGAGGCGATGCAGACGCTGGCCGAGCGGTGCGCGGCCGACGAAGCCATGTTGGCTGATTTGCGGCTGCCGCGGGACCCGGGGTGGCCGCTCGAGGCGACGACGACGACGACGGAGCAGGACCCGGTCAAGGCGGAGATTGTCACGGCCCTCGACACAGACACGCCCATCACTAAGGCCCTTCTTCCCTTTGAGCTCTCGTCGGCGCACAAGCTTGAACTCGTTTCGTCGGTGTTACTTCTCTTCCTATCGGCTCTGACGGACGGGGTCGTGCCGCCTCTGCTTTGCGCGAAGCTGTCGAACGCCTTGAGTGCTGGGACGGCAGACGTGAAGTCCCAGGTTTTAGACGTCCTTTCTACGGCGCCAAACCACAATATTGCTTTCATCTTCCTGACGGCGACGGCGTCTCGGGTGGCCACGGAGCTCAGCCCAGGGACGGAAGATGAAAAATCAGGAGGCGGCTTGACGGGGCTGGGTCGAAGACTCAGTCTTCGCCGCGGCGGCGACGAGGACGCTTCATCTAGGAGAAGGAGGGCCAGGGAGAAGAGGTACGGCGAGATACTGGGACCACTGGTTTTCCGGAGCGGCGATAAGGACAGGGCTGTGAGGGATAGGGTGATGGATATGTTCCTGTGTCGCGAGGCCAGAGGCTAGGCGCGAGGCACGGGACGGGCAGACGAGGAAGATGGGAGCATGAGGAGGAGAAGCATGAGGAGGTGCAGGAAATGGAGTAAGGGAGTCCGGGTTGGAGTTTCGATCCGTCGTCGTTTTACCGCCATGGGTAAGAGGGTGGTGAAAGGGGGGGAATAGATGAGGGATATGGAGAGAGGAGTTTGAGTAAAGAGCATTTCTAGCCAGGATAGCAAGGACTAAGGCGACGAGCATGTCAGTGTAAGTGGGAGATGAGGCTCAGGGGTTCACAGGACAGGCATCACGTGACTGACACTTTCATTGAAGGTTCGAACAAAGCCAACCTCTGAGGCTCCATGGAAGGCACTACCTACTATCTAGGGTTCTGCCCGGCTCTGCCCTCTGCACAAGCCACAGAAACTAAGAAGAAAAGAGAATAAAGTCAAGACAATGAAAATAACGATCATAACCTTGCGAGGAGCTGCGCATGAGGGAGGTGAACTGCAGCTTAGTGCTTGCCTCTGAGGAGGAGGAGGAGGAGAAGGGGATAAGAGGAGAGGAGCGCTTATCTGAGACTATTTCCTCTCCATCTCTCGCTTTCTCTATCATTGCATCGCTCTCTTAAACTACCTACCTATACAGTTCTATTGCTCTTCATCAGCCGAGACCAACGACGCATGGCTCTTATGTTCATCTCGGAAGGAAAAAATCTATCAACTCGTCGGCCATGTCGTGGGGCTTGCCGATCAATGGGACGACGAAGCTGTCGAGGGAAGGGCGGCTGGTGTTTCTGTCTAAAGCCGATGCTATCATGTGCAGGCTTGATCGGCTGATGTCGAGGGCGGCGAAGAGGGCTTCGCCGAGGGCGGTTGTTGGCTTTTGGAGGATGTTGAATGAAGAAGATATCGCGGAGGGACTGGCTATAAGGGAGGTGGTGGATGGAGACGAGACGGAGGAGGAGGAGGAGGAGGAGGAGGAGGAGATGGAGGAGGAAGAGGAATGGGAGGAGGAGACGGAGGAGGAGGAGACGGAGGAAGAAGAGGGGGTACGGGATTCGACTCGGCAAACGTCGGCCGAGCCTCAAGAAAGCAAGGATAAATGGCAAACGCCGGCAAAGCCCAACAAAGGAAAGGGGAAAGAGAAAATGGTGCCAGAGGCCGAAGAGAGTAAGAGAGAAGAGCAAACGTCGAGGGAGCCAAAGAAAAGCAGGGAAGAAGAGCACAGACAGATGCAGGACTCGGAGCTGAGCAGCACGCTGACGCAAGAGTCGGAGACGACGACGAGACGGAAGACGCCGCGTCACGACAGTCGCCAAGACCATGCCTCCCAACAGCTTCTTGCCGCCTCCGCCGAAGACAAGGGCGACCAACAGGAAGAACGACGACGCAAGCAGACGGACCAACGACGGTCGAGCCGCGAGGCCGTCGACTTTGATGAATCATGCCATGTACTCTTCGACCCCTGGAAGGACACTTTCGCCGGGCAACTGGAAGCCTTCCTGGACAAGGACGAGAATTCCCAGTTCCTGCTATCGGAACTTCACCTCAAGAGGCTATACGACGACAGCACCCAAGTCCTACGCTATCGAGAGCGGCTATGTGATACGCTCAGGTACATGGAGACAAACGATAAGCTGAACCTGAAGAAGTGGCAATCCATCAGACCGACGCGTCACACCATTGCAGCCATCATGAAGAGCGGCGGCTTGGGTAGCCTCTTGGCGGCCAAGGACGATGACAAAGACGACAATGCTGGAGAAGGGCCGTCGACGCTCAGGGATGACTGGGAGATGAGAGGTCGTTGGAGGGGTTGTCGTCGGTCTAGACTTCGTGGTCAGGAGGCTCTCGACATGGCTCACGCTGAAGAAGATAAGGCCAAGGATGACTACAGCGGAAAGGAGGTGATTTGGTGATTCCTCTCCCCTCGCAGGTTCTCTTTTTCTCTCCCTTTAAACCCCAACTGGATTTCATAGTGTTTTTGTGTTACCGTTAGATAGCGTTGTCTAGAGGCCTCTTGAGGCTTTGGGAAAGCATCTTTGGGAGTTTGGAATGGAGGGTTAATGTGAGGAAGACGAGGGGGAAGTCCGAGTCACGAGCTGGTTATTCACTTGTTATGGCTTGGGGCGCTTCGGCGGCTGGATAGAGTCGTCTTTTTCATATTGAGAGATAGATTTGTTTGGCGTACTCTTCCGCTATGCGAGTTTTGCCTCCCTTGTGATATCCGCGATCCTAGACGTGAGGTGGAAAATACATGCAAATGCCAGACTTTATGTCGTTGAGTAGAGACGAAGGGAGAAAAGAGAGAGAGAGATAAAGAGAGAGATAAAGAGAGAGAGAGAGAGCGAGAGAGAGAAAGACACACGAGCGGATGGATCTACAGCACGTACTCACGCTGATACGTAGGGTGCGGGTTCCATCGCTCCTCGAACATCTGCGAGACCCAGTAGAAGGGATGATCCCAGTCGAAGAGGGTTTGGGAGCCGAGGTAGGGCGACTCGTGGCTGCTTCTGCTGGGCGTTTCAATCTTTTCCACTGATGGAGAAGTTAGCGGAGAGTAATAGAGGTATAGAGGCAGAGGCAGAGGCAGAGGCAGAGGCAGAGAGAGAATGGGGAGGGGACACGACGCACGAGCACCATTCTCCAGCTTGTACTTGCTCCAGACGGCGAGCTGCTTCTGCACGTGCGTGTCTGCCAGCGTCTCCATGACGAGGTCGTATTGCACGGACGAGAGGTCCGACATGAAGTGCGTGTGACGGTTCCACGGCTCAGAAGAGTCAGGCCAGGGCTTGCAGTTGTAATAGTGCCAGTGCATCAGGATGTTGTTGCAGCCATCTTGAAGCTCCTCGACGAAGCCGGGGATTGAATAGCGAAACTTGTCAAGACGTCAGATCTGATGCGGTTCAACTTCTACAGTGATTTGACAACTTACCTTTGTCCCGTGGTTGTTTCTCGCATGTCGGTATCGGTCTGCGCTGACGAAGCTCGCCTCGTGAAGGAGGATGAAGACGGTGAGGTAGATTGTCCACCACCATCGCTGCTGGTTGCGGAAGAAGAAGGCTTCTAGGTCTTGAAGAACCCATTTTCCGTACTTGGTGAGAAGCTTCGTGTGGTTGATGCTGTCGAATTGGGCTACGATCATGCGTGGGACGGAGACTTTGCCGAAGAGAGGGTAGGTGTCGTCCTTGAGCTCTGGTCTCATCCCTAGCTTGTTGTCACCGCAGATGAAGGCGCTGCCGGTTGTGTGGCCTGTTTATATGAGGATGGATGTGTTTAGCTTGACTTGATTGGTTTAAAGGGGGGAAAGGGGGGAAAGGGTAGACGGACGGATAGCAAACCAGAGGACGAAGAGATTGTGTAGCAACCGCTTCTCGGGATTCGACTTCTTGTTGCCAGACTGATCTTCATAGTCGTCCTGTGAAAGAAAGAAGGCTGGTCAGCAATGACGACGACGATGAGAAGCAAAGGAACTGGGATTCGGATGACAGACGTCGAGCTTGTTATAGTAGTCGATGGCAGCGGCATAAGTCCGTCGTATAACATCCTGCTCAGCAACGCCCAGACCCTTGTGCGTACCCGGAATGGCATTCATCCTCATCATGGCAGGGACAGCATTGGCAATGATGTAAGCCTCGAAGTAATCCGCCGTCTTCCAGATGCTAGCCAGGCAATAGGCCTCGATCTCCTTCTTCCGTCTGACCTCGTCGCCAAAGGCCCCCTCGCGAACATACCAGAAGCGAGCGGTGACGTCTCCGGGGCGGGAATAGAACGAGACGACGTCCACCTTGAGCGGCTCGTCGCAGATGCCGAGGGTGATGTGGACGGTGCTGATGTCGTTGGGCGAGCACCTGTCGCCTACTTCCTTCATTGTCGTGCCGGACCAGCGTTCCGTGAGCTTGAGGCCTCCTTGTCGGTAGAGGACGACGTCGAGGAGTTTGCCTCTGTGGCAGGAGATGTGGTGGATGGTCTTTTTGGACGTCTTGGAGACGAGGTTGCATGGGGCGCATTCGGATGATGGGTCGGTGTCGTCTTGGGAGACGCACTTGATGATGGAAGGGGGGGAAAATGGGTTATTCATGGGTGGAATTTGGTTGAAAGGAGGGAGGGAGGGAGGGAGGGAGAGGGGATATGAGAGAGAGAGAGAAAGAGAGAGATGGAGAGAGAGATGGAGAGAGAGATGGAGAGAGAGAGATGGAGAGAGAGATGGAGAGAGAGATGGAGAGAGAGATGGAGAGAGAGATGGAGGGAGTCTGGAGTCTGGAGATGGAGATACAGAGGAAAAAAAAACTTACCTTGAGTTTCTGGATCCGACACCTCAGACAAGCCCTCTTCCATCGTGTGTTTACCGTCTCGGCACGCTTCGTCTCTCGAGGCGTGGTCAAGTTCTTTACCTCTTTAACCTGCACCGGCATCGACACCGGCACCTGTTCCGGCTGCACCGGTTCCGGCTGTGAAGGGCCGAAGCGAGTACGGAAGCCATGACGCGACGTGGTAGGAGAGTCCGGCTCATCAGATCGAGACGTCGTCCTTCCATCGTCTAAGCTCGGCTCCGTAACGGCAGGCGAGTATGACCAGCTGCACGCTGGACGCGGAGGATAACTGTCACCGCCTCCCATGATGAGCCTCATGTCTTGATCGATGGGTCGATCCTGGCTCCATTGGTCTGACCAGGTCGTGGGTAGTGACGGAGCGGAGGAAGGGGATGATATATAAGCCGAGTCGGCGGCAGATGGCTGGATCAGGTCGTCGGCGAGCGATACTGAATCCGTCACACAAGAAGGCTGCGTCGGCGGCGGAGGCGGAGGCAGTGGTGGTGGAGGCGTCGAATCGACTGCCGCCACTGCTGTCGTGATACCCTGCGAACCCAGAGCTCGGGACACGAAGAGGCTCTTATCCGGTAACATCGGCCTATGGGTAGGGGTAGGACCGGCCAGGGACAGGCGTATCTGGTGCAGAAAGACGGGATGCTGGAGAATCTTGAGAGCGCTGATGACGGCATCAGGCCTCTCCGGTCTCCTGTCGAGTTGGTCATCCCCGACGATCGACGTGTCATGGGGGGCAGCACAGACCGCCTCCGGAGCAGGAGGAGGAGGAGGAGGAGGAGGAGAAGGAGGAGAAGGAGAAGGAGGAGGAGGGTGATGCATGGAGCAGTCGAGAGTGGCATCATCGTGGCCGTCATTGGACCCTTCAGCTGCTGCTCCCAGGGAAATGTCCCGTTGTAAAGGGGGGGCTTTCACTCCCGGCCCGGTCTTTTGATACCGAGGGCTGACGTGACTGTACCACAAGCTGCTGTTGGCTGTCGTTTCTTCAAAGGGGATAATCTTTCTGCGCTTGGGAGGGTGATGAAGATGGTGATTCTGATGGTGGTTCTGATGATGATGATGATGGGGATGATGATGTTGATGTTGATGATGCTGTTGCTGCTTCTGATTCTGCTTCTGCTGCCTCCCATGCTGCTGTTTGAGCTGTTGACGAGTTCATCAGATCGAGTCAGCCGATGCCGGAGCCGGTTCATGGGCCGACCCTGACCAGGCCACATGCGTGTTTGAGTATGTGGGTTTACATGGGGAGATGGTGCTGTAGGTGTGTAGTATGTATGTATGTACATGATTGTTTGTACGAATATACCGGTATATACATGGTATAGATGTTGAGGGTGAGGGTGAGGGTGAGTGAGAGTGAGTGAGTGAGAGTGAGTGTATGAATGTAGATGACTTTCCTCTGAGAGAGAGAGAGAGAGAGAGAGAGAGAGAGAGAGAGAGAGAGAGATGGAGATTGTGTGTATGTGTGTGTATACAAGGAAGACAATAGAGAGAAGAGGAAAGGAGATGGATGGCAAAGGGGGGGGGGGGGGGGGGGGGGGGGGGGGGGGGGGGGGGGGGGGGGGGGGGGGGCGGGGGGGGGGGGGGGGGGGGGGGGGGGGGGGGGGGGGGGGGGGGGGGGAGGAAAAAAAA
>PDHQ01000222.1:30179-58298 GCA_003339415.1 Ophiocordyceps camponoti-saundersi (nom. inval.) | reverse complement strand
ATTTTTAAACTATTTATTTATCTTTAATTAAGTATTAAAAATAAATATTAGTTTTTTTAGTACTTAGTATAGGGTAGTAAGTATAATATTTATTATCTTTTTTAATAATTTATTTAAAAATAGAAAAAAAATATAATCTTATATTAAATAATATTATAAGTAATATAATTTTTAAGTATTATTAATATATAACTATTATATACTTATAATAAATTCTTAAAATACCTATTTTATTTCTATTAATATTTTTATAATAATTATAAAAAAATAGGTAAAATTATAAAGAAAGTAGTTTTAAGCTATAATAAGATTTATCTATTTTTTAAAGTTATTTTATATTATTATATAATTTATTAACGTTTTTTTCTTCTTAATATTTTTTAAAAATATATTTTAAAAAAGTATTATCTTTAACCTTTTATTAAAAAAGAAGTAAAATAGCTAAAAATATAAAAAAAGTACTATTTAGAAGCGCTTTTAATAAGGTTTTTTTTAAAAATATAAGAAAAAAAATTCACGCTAGTGACTAATTTTTTAGTCTTTAGTCAGTTACTAACTAACTAAAGACTAAAAGTAACTAACTAAAATTAGTTATTATAAGGACTTTAGTTAGTCAGGACTTTTTTTAGTCCCTAAAAATAAGGACTTTAGTTAGTTAGTCCGGACTAACTAAAAAAAGACTAAAAAGTTACTAACTAATTTTAAACCCTAATTAAAGGGAATATCTTTCCGTAGTCCGATTAACTTAGAAAGAACTACTATAGCGCGTACGCGCTATTAGAAATTATAAAGGATTATATTAAGGGCCTAGTTAGCGGGTAAGTTTACTAAAACTCCGAAAAATTAGAGGAGATTAAGAAAATCTTAGCTATTATCTCGTATACTAATTACTTTAGTAAAATAAAACGAATAATATTAATAGCTATAGAAAAGGAGACTAAGGTTAAGGGAGTAGCTCCTATTTTTAGCAAATCCCTAATAAGGCGTTTTATTACTCCTCCTACTTCTACTTAATAAAGCGTTTTTAGAACCCCTAATAAGTAAACTTATTCCGCCTCTTAGTAACCCGTAATTTTAGTAACCGTTTCTAAAACTATTATTTAATTTTAAGAAATTCTAAAAGCTAAAAATATTAAGGAGGCTAATAATAACTTCCTAGTAATTTACTATAATAGTTTAGTTTAGGTTATTAAATACTCTCCTACCTTCTTCGTAATATACTACGATAAGTAAGTTTTAGTATTCTAAGATATAGATATCGCTCTAATTTAGGTAACTTACTTTAATAAGTACCTCGCTAAATATAATATTTCCCTTAGCCTAAGTTATATAGTAAAAATATTTAGTATTAGTAACGAATAGATTATCGATTTCCCTATTCTTATGCCTATTTTACTTAATACTCCCGCTCTTAAGAATATATCGCTCGATATCGATAAGGTTACTATATTTATTAATAAGAAGTCCGTACTAAATAATTCTAGTAAGATTCTAGAGTTTTACGAAAAAAACTATTAGAACTCGCACGTTTATATAAGAGAATAAATATATCTACTTAGTAAGAATATCGTTATATTACTTCTAGCCGTTACTATTAATTATATACTCTTTTTAGCTTAGAGCGATATTATCGGAAATAAAATAACCCTAAACTTTAATAATATTCCGGTCTTTAATATCTTAGATTTAGTTAAGATAGCTCCTAATAATATCGCTAAAAAGCTATATAGTTAAATAGGTAGCTTAGTTAAACCCTTTAATAATACTAAATATACTATAATTATTAAACCTATTAACGCGGACTTTTTCGTTAATATAACGATAGACTAAAGTATTCCTTAGCTCTCTATACTATATTAGCATAAACCGTAGTAAAGAATACGTTAATAATATACTCTATACTAAAAGCACGCGTCGCACCGTTTAACTATTAATACGTAATAGTTTTTATATTTATTCTACTATTAATAAGTAATAGATTTTTAAGTTATTTAACTATTAATAAGTAATAATTATTATATCTACTAAGCTTAGGTAAGAACCCCGTAAATTAATATACTTTTAGTATTTTTTTTTAATATTTTTACGATATAGTACTAGTTATATACTATTTATCCTATACTCTATACGCTATAAATAGAGAAAGAATATCGGCTATAATAAGAAAGCTATATAAAGCTTATTCGCTATAAACTACTCGCGATATACGCCTAAGGATAAGTATAACTATCCGTAATATAGTTAACCTTATTATTATTTATAATATCTTAGACGCCTCTATCTTTATAAAGTATATAGTACTTAAAGCTATAAACTATATCTCTTACGCTAATTACGGTAAGATTATTTATATTCGCTCTTATATTATTATAAGCGCTAGTCTATATAATAAGGATAGTAAGATATTTTCCTTTATTCTATTCCTTTAGTTCGTATATTATATCGCGTCCTTATTATTCTTATTTTTCTTTCTTAGTATTACGATACTTTTTACTATAACGTATATTCTTTTATATATATCTAATATATATTATAATTTTCCTTTATTATTCTTATCTTATTTTTCTATTTCTTTCTTACCTTATATAGATTAATTTACTTCTCTATATATAGATCCCTAATAATATTTCTTAATCTATAAATAAATATAGTTATTAGAGTTAATATAAAAAAAGCTTTTAAGTATAATAATAGTTTCTAAAATAAAATAAGGAGTTAATAAGGCTATTAGAATTCTTTTCCGGCCTAGGGAGTTAATATGGGATATATAATAATACCCTTATAAATTGCCTAACCTCTTATAATATTTCCCTAGGATTTCCTAGGATTTCCCGCCTTAAGATTTTACTTAGATTTCCCCTAGAAACTTTATTACCTTTACGCTTAGGAAATTACTAAGATTTCCTTTTAGGATTTCTCTATAATAACTCTTAGGATTTTACTAAGATTTTTAGTAGAATTTAGTATTAAAATATACCTTTAGAAATCTCCGGATTTTACTAAGAAATCCCTATATATTAGGAAATTACCGCGTACTAGGAAATCTCTATTTTACTAATATACTTAGAAATTACCGTAAAATCCCCTTAGGTAAATACTTTTAAGATTATACTAGGAAATCTTCCTTAAGCTCTTAGCTATATAATTAGCCTAATATTCTTTTAGGTAGTAATTTAGATTCTTTTATAGTTATTATTTTAATTCTTAAAAAACTCTTACTTATATTTATACTTTTTATAGTAGCTATTCTATAATCTTACGATCGGTAGCTAGCTTATCTCCTTTTCCTATATATTATATCTAGTAGCTAGCTTAGTATATACGACTACTAGTAAATTATATATATAAGCGTATATTACTTAGTTTTTTAGGGATTATCTTAATATAGTAAGTATTTTTAAACTAGCTTTATTTCCCCGTATTATAAAGGAGGAAATTTACCTTAGAAAGGGTAAGGTTTCTTTATTATTTTATAAGTATTAAAAGTATAAGCTTTTTCTTTTCTAGCTATAACTTCTTCCTCGATTACCTTAAGGAGTTTAGGGGTAAAGAAATAATATATAGCCGGGGTTAAGTAATAAATATAGTAAAGCTTTCTTCTAAGCTAAAAATCTACGCTTATAAAGTTTAGTTAGTAAAAAATATTTTAAGTTTAACTTACTACCTTAATAGCTAGAAATCTATAAGTTAGTAAAACGTAAAATTACTACTAGTTAATATACGCTTATATATATAATCTACTAATAGTTATATATACTAAGCTAGCTATTAAATATAATATATAAGAAAAGGAGATAGGCTAGCTATTAATTATAAGATTATAAAATAGCTATTATAAAAAGTATAAGTATAAGTAAAAGTCTTTTAAGAATTAAAATAATAATTATAAAAAAATCTAAATTATTATTTAAAAAAATACTAGGCTAATTATATAGCTAGGAGCTTAAGGAAAATTTCCTAATATAATCTTAAAAGTATTTACTTAAGGGGATTTTACGGTGATTTCCGAGTATATTAGTAAAATAGAGATTTCCTAGTACGCGGTAATTTCCTAACGTACGGGGATTTCCTAGTAAAATCCGGAGATTTCTAGAGGTATATTTTAATATTAGATCTTACTAGAAATCTTAGTAAAATCCTAAGAGTTATTATAAAGAAATCTTAAGAGGAAATCTTAGTAATTTCCTAAGCGTAAAGGTAATAAAGTTTTTAGGGGAAATCTGAGTAAAATCCTAAGGCGGGAAATCCTAAGAAATCCTAGGGAAATATTATAAGAGGTTAGGCGATTTATAGGGGTATTATTACACGTCCTATATTACTAAGCTTATTACTAAGCTTATCGGCTAAGGGGTACGCTATTATCTAATAAGTTTATTACTAGGCCTCGGAGGGTAAGAAAAGTAGTAAGGCTTATTTTATAAATCTGCTTCCGCTAAGCCTAAGTAAGGCGGCTAAGGACCTTATTCTTTCGGACAAGCCTTGCTAAGTACTTCTTATATATAAAGATATAAGCCTTAAAGTAGTTAGCGTACTATACTAGCTTATTATACTTACTATATTCTTTCTTTCCGTAAGTCTTATAGTAAGCTAGTTAAATATAAGGTCTAGCCTTATATTAGTTAAAGTATTTAGTATATTAGGTAAGTAGGGAGGTCTTATTAATTATATAAGCTAAGCTACTTATATCGAAAAGTTAAAAAAGCTTAATTATAAAAGGGAAGGAGATAATTTAAGTAGCCGCTAAAAGCTTATCTTAGAGGTCTTAATTATTTAATAAACGGTAGCTTACGGGCTTAACTTTTATCTAAGCTTCGGCCTCGCTACTAATAAGCTCGGCTATTAAAATAGGGGTCTTATCTATAAGATTATAAAAGTTTATTAAGATATTAGGGATAGTATAAGTAGCTTATTTCTTAAAAGTATTTACTTTATTATAGCTAGTAATAGTATAAATCTTTACCGCGTTTATAATAGTAAGCTTCTAAATATTAAGGTTAGTAGCGGTAACTAAGAACCTTATCTTAGTAGCGCTTATAGAGGGGAAATCCGAAACCGGTCGGCTAATAGCGTTCGCTATAGCTTTCCGGATTATAAAGGGGGGGGTTTAGCGTTATATAATAAAAAAGTTAAAGCGAAGGAAAACCCTAAAATTTAGCCTTACTTACTAAGCCTTTACTTTTATTATAGTAATAGTAGTAATAGCTATAATTTCGTTTATCTTAGCTTTCTTCTATAACTAAAAGGGCGAGGTAAGTAAGCTAAATATAATATCGGCTTAAGATAGGAGGGCGCTAGCGATATTATCTCGCTTATAAGTAGGGGTCTTAGGTTATTAATTAATACTATAGTCGCATATAACGCGTAGCGCGTTAAAGCTTATAGCTTATCGAAGCGTGCCCTTAATAGCGTTAGCGAGGTAGCTAGCGTAAGCTTTAGTATATTCCTCGGAGAAGGGGGAGATAGCGTTATTAAGAGCGGTAACGATAGCTTACGTAATATTTTTTTTAGCGGCGTACTTCTAACAAAGCTCCGTAAGGGCTAGTGCGAGGCTAATAGCGTATATAAAGGTTACGAGATTAATAGCAGCGTATAAAACTTTCCTAAAGCCCTAATTATCCTCCTCGGAGGTTCTTTTCGTAGCTTTTATCTTGCGGGGGGTAACCGTAACTACCCTAGCGTCGTGGGCCGTGGCGGCTAGTATCGCGGGCGATATTATTATAGTCGTGCGGGTTACGATTTAAGCTTACGAGGGTATCGCAATTATTAGAGATTAAGGCCGAAGCCGAAAACCGGTATTAATAGCGTTTATATAGCAATACCCGCTATATACTAATAGCGGGGCAGAAACTAAGATAATATAGGAGGGAAGTGATGCCTATCCTAGTAGTTGCTGCTATTAAGCTGGGTCCCGGGTATAGTGTGTGAGTTTCACGTGCGTGCATGTATATATTAAGGTACCTCAGTGCGGGATTAGAGGCAGCCCGTGAAAACTGCCCGGTTTGTAATCGCACTTATCAGCATGTACGAATAGTTGTGTGCTTACGCATCATTGCAAGCACCTCGATTCGCTGCGCGACTCCAGGAGAGAGAAAAAGGAAAAACAGAGTTCGTCCCTACCTCGGTCCATGTCCGCCTACGCTAGGTATCAACACTCCGCGCTGCATTTGCTAGCGTTCGCCATCCGCTCCCTGCGTGTCGGCTATTATCCGGCCAGCCCCTCTAGCCTAAACCCATAGCAGTCGACCCGCCCTACCTTCTGACGGCCGCCCAAAGAGGGGTCAAGGGAGTGAGGTGGCCCGAGCGTCTACAAGTACCTTTTACGGCAAAGGCCGCGCCATCAGTGACCTCGGCCTCGATGCCACAGTGGCCCTCAAACACACACGCCTGCTGAAAAAATCTTCGCGCGGCGGCAAAACAACCCCAACGTCACCTCATCGATCGCCATTTTTCAGCCATCAACAACGACCACTTCCCGTCCCTTTTGCATCGCCCGCTGCACAAAAGGAAATCGTGCATCCCCCGATTCATGCCTTGATCTTTTTTTTTGCGGGATTTCCGCCGGCTTTTCGCCGATCTCTCCCACCCCGGTATCATGTCGTCCCGCAAGGTCCGGATCAAGAAGCTCAGTGTCAAGACCACGCTTCCCGTCCTCCGCGAAGACGAGATTGATCCTTCCGAATATGGTGCACTCACTACCGAGAGCCAAATCGCCACCGGCGTCGAACAGGCCGAGGAAAACGTGGGTTTCTCCAACGCCTCCCAAGCGCTTCTGATATCACGTGTGCACTCACGTGATATCAACCAATTCTCCTCGTCATAGACTTGATGACGAGCAACGGCCTCAAGGTGGAATTAAAAATGGCTGACGTGAGGACCTTATAGGAGTACCATCTGCAATCCATTCTCAAAGATGCGGGCACGAGTGACCATCAGGAGATCCCGGTGCCGCCGCCCGAGGAGAGCCTCATCAACTATGATGATTTCTATCCCAGTGCCTTCAGTCAGCCGTCGTCTTATATCCGGTTTTCGCAAACAGTAGAAGAGTGCATCAGCTGTCAGTATGACATGACGGCCGAAGATGATGAGTTCCTGCAGTCTTTCAACGGCAATGCCCCTGCTGGGGGTCCTTTGTCTGAGGATGACTTCGAGCGCATCATGGAGGTTTTCGAGGACACGGCGGACGAGCAGACACCCTTTGCCTCGGTCGACCATACCGTGGTCCCATATGAGATGATGGTACCTGCTCTGAATCATCTCGCCTCACCCACGATCCTGCATCACGCAAAGGCCATGTACGAATACTGGCGGGCGAGACGGCAGGACACGGGCAACAAACCGCTGCACGCGTCGCTTAAGTTTGAGACGCATCAAGAGACTGACGACGCCGATCCGTACGTCTGCTTCAGACGGCGCGAGGCTCGACAGACGAGGAAGACGCGCGCTCGCGACAATAAAGTGGCCGAGACTCTCAAACGTCTTCGTCGTGAGGTTGAGGATGGTCGCCACCTCATACTCATGACGTACGAGCGCGAGCTCATGAAGCGAGACCTGTTGAACACCGACAGGGCCTTGTTCGAGGAGCGGGCTCGATTGAAGCAACTGAAGGTGAAGCTGGGCATTAAGGGTGAAGACGATGACCTGGTGAATCAAAAGGTACCGTCGCCCCGCGCCGGCGACAGTCGCTCCGTGCTGACGGCCGCCCAGCCTCAGAAGCGCAAAGTGGCAGAACCCCCTGGCGCGCAAAGACCGCCCGGTACGCAGCTCCGCGCACCGGTGCGGTCAGACGGGCGAGCGACCGAGCAAGATCTCGTCCAGCTGTGTGATCTGCTCAGGCAGAAGGAGAGGGAGCTGCGGGAGGAAATTGAGAGTAAAGTCCAAAACCACCGACGGTGGAATCAGAATCACATCGATCTTACCCGCGACCCGCTCTCGCCAATCAAGGAACAAGGCATGGAACTCAAGTTCCGGCCGGCCAAGACTCAATACCTGATGACGCCGCCGGAGTCGACGGTTTCAGAGCCGATGGAAGTGGATGACAACGTACCCGAACCCATGGAGGTGGACAGGCGCGAGCCGACCGTCTTTTCCTTCCAAGGTGCAGATATGGAGCCGGCGGTGCAGACGCGACAGCCGTCGTTCCGTCGACGTATCGGTCGTCTTCAACGCCTCTGGATTGACCGGCGGGGTATGACAGCGGCGGCGCGAGAAACGGGCGAGTACTCGGACCGATGGAAGTACGACTCCGACGACTCTGATGTCGAGCCACCGGTGTATGAAGTGGATCCATTCGATACTCGCGGGCTCAAATTCCGTGCTATGATTCCGCACGGCTTCAACGGACACAGAGCAGGGCGGCTGCCGACGGGGTCCGAAGTGTCGTCAAGCGGAAGCCGGATTTTGGTGACAGCGCACGCGGCGGCAGCCCAAGCGTCTCAACCGCCAGTCCACACGCAGACAGCGCCATGACGGGGCTGCGATATCGTTGGAATTATTGTAAATGGGACTTCTCTTTGTCGTCGCCGAGCCGAGAGGTTGGCAGAGGGATGTAACGATAAGCCGGCGCCGGACGGGACGGGCATTTGCAAGGAGTTGGGGAGTTGAGCGGTGCTTGAAGTTTAGATATTAGCGGTGACGCGGAATGAGTAAAGACCAAGCACATGATATATGAAGTCTAGAGTGTGAACCATGCAAACAAACCTGTATCGACAACGACGACATAGGCCCCCCCCACCCCGCGGAGGAGAGGGGTAGCGCAGTCCGGCGCAGTGCCTGCGGCCATGAGGCAATCAAGGCGTATCTGAGGCAGGCTTGACTCCAACGGCGGATGACGTGGACGAATGAGTGCTTAATGGGGTCAGCAGCCACATAAAGCAAACAAGAGACGACGAGTCGACGACGGCCCGAGGAGGTTGAGGTCCGGACCGGCGGTAAGGCAGGGGACGAATCAAGGGAGGGCACGGAGAGAGAAGGAAGAGAAGGAGAGTAGAGAGAGAGGTAGAGAAGGAGGAAGAGAGAGATGCGTAGGAGGATAAAGAGTAGAGTTCCATGAGAAGATAGAAGGCGAACGGTTCATGAGTGTGGGATAGGCAGAGAAGCGAACCCCTCTCTTCCCGTTGGACCGCGCACACGGTTTTCCAAACCAGAGGCAAAAGCCCAACCGGACAAGCAGCAGAACATGGCAGAAAGAAAGACGAATTCGTCTCAAGAAAGTGATACTTCGATACCAGCTTGAGAGGAAGCGAAAGCAGTGAGAGGAGAGAGGGTGGAAGGGGCAGTGAGGAAGAAGAAGGTCGGTGGCTGATGGGCGGCGGTTCGGACGAGGTTATGTGTGTGTGTGTGTGTGTGTGTGTGTGTGTGTGTGGGCGGGCTGCGGGTGGGCGGTCGGATGGTTGCGACGCTACGGCTCTTTTTTTTTTAACCATGTTAATTTACATATTAAACTGACACCACTGTACAGTGCAGCCCGATCTATCTGGACGGTGACAATAGGCTTGTCTCTTTGGCTACAGCCTTACAGGAGCGGGATTCGAAGCGGGGAGAGACGGTGTGAGGAAACGAGTCTCGCACTATCGCTAGGTAAGCTGAAGAAATCCATCCGCACTGGTGGGACGAGAAAAGGAATAAAAAAAACACGGAGGGAGAAACAAAATGCATTACCTAAGTTTTTGTGGACAGTGGGTGGGGGATGGTTGGTTTAGCTAAGCTTGAAGAGATGGTTTGACGACGACGATGATGGGGTTTTGTATAAGACTGAGTGTTGTGGTTTAAACGTCATCTTCCTTTTTTCAATCTATAATACTACCTGTACCTACTAGATAAGTAGGAACTTACAAACTCGCCCAGAGTCTATATACACGCATCTTCTGCATCATACAATGGACTCATCATCATCACCACCACCACCCATAAACGGCGCCTACATCGCCATCGGCCTCGAAGGCTCAGCCAACAAACTAGGAATAGGCCTCGTCCGGCACGCCCCCCCAGCAACACCGACCATCCTCTCCAACCTCCGACGAACATTCATCCCCCCTCCAGGCACAGGCTTCCTCCCGAAAGACACAGCAGCCCACCACCGTCAGAACCTCGCCTCGCTAGCGGAAGAAGCCCTCTCCGTCGCGGGAGTCCGTCCGTCCGAGATATCATGCATCTGCTTCACCCGCGGGCCGGGCATGGGCGGGCCGCTTGCCTCCGTCGCCGTCGCGGCCCGTACGCTGAGTCTGCTGTGGGGCGTGCCCCTCGTGGGCGTCAACCATTGCGTAGGTCACATCGAGATGGGTAGGCTCGTCGCCGGGGCTTCGAACCCGGTTGTGCTGTACGTCAGCGGGGGCAACTCGCAGGTCATAGCCTACGCCGACCATCGGTATCGGATCTTCGGCGAGACTCTAGATATAGCCGTCGGCAATTGTCTGGATCGCTTCGCCCGCTGTCTTGAACTGAGCAACGATCCCGCTCCGGGCTATAACATAGAGCAGCTGGCCAAGCGCGGCACGAAGCTTCTAGACATCCCCTACGCCGTCAAGGGAATGGACTGCTCTTTCAGCGGTGTCCTCGCCGCCGCCGATGCTCTGGCCAAGGCCTTGCGCCGGCAAGATCCGCCTCCGGACTTCACATCGGAGGATCTCTGCTTCTCTCTTCAGGAGACCGTCTTCGCCATGCTGGTAGAGATTACCGAACGGGCCATGGCCCACGTCGGCAGCAACCAGGTGCTCGTCGTCGGAGGCGTCGCCTGCAACGAGCGTCTGCAGGACATGCTCGGTCGCATGGCCAGTGACCGTGGCGGCACGCTTCATGCCACTGATGAGCGCTTCTGCATCGACAACGGTATCATGATTGCTCACGCTGGTCTGCTAGCCTACCGCACTGGATTTCGCACCCCACTTGAGGAAAGCCAATGCACTCAGCGGTTCCGCACTGACGACGTCTACGTCAACTGGAGAGACGACTGACCGCCCTGACAGACAAGGTTGCCAGTCGAGCCTTGTACACGTGGAAGCCTTGAATCTTACTTAAATACCCCGTCGAGAGAAAGACGCACTGATTTCTGCGCCGTGAAAAGACAAGGCAATTTCTACGCCATAGGCATAAAACTGACCAACGTTTTGCACAAGGAACGCGTCATGACACCTCACGGACCAGGGCAACGGCACCACCAGTCAAAGAAAAGGCACCATCAGCCAGGCACATGACCTTTAATCGTCTTTAATCGTCTCGTCGTCAATTCGTGACTACCTAACTAGCTCTCAGCCCCCCTCGTACACATCCAACAGGGAAGTCCATCCCTACCTCTCAAATTGGAGAGCTATCTAAGGGCAACCATTGTCATGTCATCTACCCGTTCCATGTCGACGTTAGACCATATCCAGTCTCGTCGGCGGACGAAAGAGAAGGGGGGGAACCCGAAGGAAAGGGTGTTAAAGAGGGAAGGGAAATGACCAACCTTTCCCAATGGACTGGTAGGCCATGGTAGAAAAGAAAAATGTACAAACCAGGTGCAAAGAATAAATCGTCCAGATCCGGACCAATTGCAGAGGGGCTGATAAAAACCCCTTCGAAAAATGAAAGAGAAATTCGGGTTCCAGTCGCGATCCCAAGATATCAGCCCGGGTCAGAGGCCCGTTCCTCAACCAAGGATCTCTAGTCGTTGCTCAAGCCGTCCTCGTTAGGACTTGGCTGAGAAGCACACACGGTCTGATCATCCCTCGTCCGCCGAAGTCGGCTTGTACATAATAGTCGTAACGTACTGCAGCGAGAGATAAGCAAATTGCGCTCCAGGTAAAGAAAGGATAAGGATAATAAACATACCTTGTTGCGATACCTCGTCGTCGCTGACACGGCCAGAACGTTATTCTTAATGCTACTAGTGGCAAGGTGGTTCAGCACGGTATGGTTCGGCATGTTCAGCACGCTGTTGTCGTCCTTCATCAACGTCGCAGCGTTGAGAATAGGCCGGCCGAGGAATCCAGGCAAGCTGGGCGGAGTCGGCAGCTTCTCGATGGCGGCCACGGCGTTGCGATATGCAGCCGAGTCTTCGGGCTGGTCAAAGTCCAGCAGGTACTGGGGGATCTCATTGCGATAGCTCTCCGGCGCGTCGACAGGCCTGCCTCTGGCCTGCCGCGTTGCCTCCTTGGCTTGAGAGCTCGTGCGCGATGCGCTGCCGCTAGAGCCGCTTCCTCCACCAGACCTCTGAGCCGCCGGCACGTCATCTGGGTTAACCTCGATATAGTTGACCAGATTATTACCAAAATCAACCGTCGTGGGGAGATCCTGCGACGTCTGCATGATGCCGTCGACTAGGAAGCGCACATGATGCGTGCCCGGCAAGATGTGTATCGTGGCCGCGAAGCAGCCGGGCTTTCCGTCCCTGAGAGAAGAAATCATCGTTAGCCTCGGGGGTAGATAGAGCGCAACTTTGACAGCAGTCAGGGGTGGCCCCCCTCCTCGCCGTACGGTCCCGTTCGGGACGGCTCACGTCACGCCACGGCGACACGACATATGTAGGCAGCCGCGGTTTGGGGGCCGCAAGAGTGGCAGTTTTGGGGGCGGGGGTTTTTTCTTTACTTACACAGGATGAAGCCTCTGTTTTCGGTTCCACTGGAAGATGGTGCCCGTAACGTAGACCTTTTCGCCGCCACGCCGCCACTCGAGCCTGGTCGGAACAACAGGACGCGTCTTGTCGACGCGCAACTCCTCCGATTCCTCGTCGTCGACAGTGTTGGCGCTCACGGCAGAGCCCTTGCGCGTCAGGCCGTCGGAGGCTTCGCCGAGATCGATATCGCCGAAGTCCTGGTCGGGCGGTAGGATAGGCGATCCAGGAGTGTGCACCTCCTCTTCGATAGGAAGCGGTAGACGGGGCGGGCCCCGCAGATACATATCTGTAGCGCTGTTATTGTGCACGAGCTGGGAGTCCTGAATATTGTGTTGAGTCTGAAGGAGATGATGGTGATAACTCGGCGGACCGCGTGAAGTAGCGGGGTCGGCGGGGACGTCGACAGGTTTCGAGGGCTCGTCGCGGGCGGCACGTGCCGCGTTGGAGACGTTGCTGTGCGGCGAGCCACTCAGCGACGAGACGGCAGTGCCAGGCAAGCTCTTGGGCCAGCTGACGACAGTCGAGCCGTGAGCTTGGGCGAGAGACGCTTCGGGCGGGGCGGCAGAACGGTGCGGCGTGTGCGGGGGAATGATGTTGCGAGCTTCCCTGCGAGGGCCTCGAGCGGAATCGGAATGGTGATGGAGATGCGGATGATGAGATTGGCTGGCAGGAGGCGACGACGCACCGGCCGTGGCCGACGACTTTTGCGACGTCGAATGACTATTACCCATGGCCGAGATCCGGGCCGGAGAGGTTAAAAGAAAAAGAAGATGGGATAATCCACCTCGTTGGATGGTCACCTGTGGATTGGGCTTTTCTCGGGGAGAATATGATGGCTATCTCCGCTTCGGAGAGAAATTGATAGGGTGGGGGAGGGAGGGGACGAAAGATCGGACAGGCGGCCGCGGGGGAGGGAATAAAGACGCCGTCGTGACGCGTCTATGCTGTTGTTTATCAGGAGGGAGAAAAGAAGAATGAGGGGAGGCTTCAGAGGAAGCTTCAGTGAAAGAGAGGAGAAAGAAGAGAAAAAGGAAAGCGGGTGCGGAAGGAAAAGGAAGAAGAAGAAAAAAAATAGAGCTCGGTTGGAGTTCAAGAGAGGGGAGAAGCATGATGCTAATCGTACAGCTGCTGAATGTGATTGGATTGCTAGCCGGATACCTGGGATTGATCTGCAACTTGGCCCCGCAAACGCCGTACCCCGCTATTTGCCCGCAGTATGGAGTCCCAGTATGAGAGTGGTGCCGGGGAAGAAGAACAAGGGCACGGCTCTCCTCCCGTCCGGTTCGCGATCCTTCTCTTGAAACGAGACACACACTCGTCAACCATCGCCATGCTCTCGCCCCGGGAACCCCCCGACTGATAGCGAAATGGACGACCCACCAACCGCCTCCGTCTCCCTCATCTACCTGGTCTTATCCGCCCTATTCGATTCCATTGCCTTCATCGCCCGCATCCCCTGGACCTCCATCTTCGCCCAGGTCTTTAGCATCGTCATTTTGCCCGCGCGACTGGTCGCCTCGGGCCTCTCTCGCATCGCCTCCGTCCTCGCCGTCATATTCGCCCCCGCGTTGTACTTCTTCGCCTTTCTGCTCTGGGCTTCCCGAATTGTCTATGCCTTGGTCATCGGCTTGGAGGTGAGTCTTCTTGGGCAGTCGGTGTGGACGCGCATCGCTGACGGATTCCCTCGACAGCCTCTGTACAAATTTGTAAGTCAACCCTTACACCACTGCGGATCGCTACTCATCGTCATGCCTCTTCTAGTTCAGCGTCGCCGTTACCATCGGCATCATCTCAGGCATCATCCTCGCCGTCACCTCTTCTTTCGTCACCGACTGCCTCGGCATGCATGAAGAGCCAGACCTCAAGCCTGAAACCCCACCGACTGTGTCGCCTCCTTTGGAATACGACTGGCCTTGGGCAGAGCCGTCGCCGCCGTCCAAACGCCGACAGCCTTCAGGCCTACTCTCACAAACCATACACGAAGAGGACTCGGACATATAGGTACTGGAGAGCAACTAATATCATGCTCGATGAATCAACTAAGATCATGACTTTCGAACCTGCGTTGTAGCGGTTCCCTAATTTCCCAACAAAAGAAGTCCGCCGCCCTGGCCTTCAGCCCTACCCCTACGCCCTGCCGCCCCCCGGGACGCTGTGCTCAAGTTGTCGACAAAAAAAATTGAAAATGACATCGGTTGCCCTCCTTTACCCTGCCCAACTCCATCCCGTATATACTCAAGTGAATTATCGCCGATACGGATCGCGATCGCCTCGGTCTCGCTCCCGCCTGTCCCTCTCATGAACCGGTGAGCGACTGCGGCTTCTTGGATGGCGTTCTCGCTCGTTTCGCCGATCGTTGCTGTTCCTGCGCCGCCTCTCTTCCCGCGGGCGGTCGGGACCGCGCCGTGCACCGTCGTCGCGGCAGTACGCCGGTATATACGTATCAACGTCGGGACCTGGGCCCCTCGCCGGAACGCGGTTTCGCGGTGCTCCACGGTCCCGGTAGTCCGGCTCCTCTCGGTTGCTGGGTCTATCCTGCGGTGGTCGCGCGGGGGGCGGACCTCGATCTCTCTGCCATGCCGGCCTGCGTTCGTCCGGACCACTCCTGTAGCGCCCACCGTTGACGCCGTTGCGGGGACCGTAGCCATCGCCACTGTTAAAGCCAGCCGTGGCACCGTTGGCGTCTGGCCCAACGCCGACGGTACCGCCCTTGGGTGCGGGCGGAAGAGCAGCCTTGCGATCGTGGAACTTTCTGCGGTCCAACTCGTGGCTCTCCTCATACATGGGGATCTCATGCGGCTCCATGGGAAGAGGAGCCATCTTGAAATAAGGGTGTTCAAGGGCGTCAACGGCGTTGATGCGGTTCCGCCAGTTAAGCTTGAGCAGCTCACGCAGGAGGGCAACAGCGCCCGAACCAAATCTACACGCAACACCAGTCAGTCAACAGTGCGATCGGAGGATAAGTGGGCAACGTCAAGCCCTACTCTCTAAATCGGTTCTGAATATTCCCAGACCGCGGCCGCGGCGAGAGATGATCGCCGCCGGGGAGCTGCTTCCAGCTCGGCATGTTGTCGTCGCTGGGCGAGCCCATCAGGTCCCAAATCAACTCGAGTTGGTGAGCGTCGTTCTCCCCAGCCAGAATGGGCTTGCCGACAAGCATCTCTCCAAATACGCAGCTAGGCGGCGATTAGCGGAAAGTAAAGAGGAAAAACGTCGACAAAGGATGAGGCAGCTCACCCAACACCCCAAACGTCAATAGCGGTCGTGTACTGTCTCAGCTGCAGTAGGAGCTCGGGGGGGCGATACCAGCGGGTGACGACAAGGCCCGTGTAGTCGCGCCGGCCTTCACCCATAGGCCGCCCCGGCCGCGGCGTCGGGCCGTCGTAGTGCCTAGCCAGACCGAAATCTGCGATTTGCAGTATTCCTTTGTTGTTGATGAGGAGATTGGCGGCCTTCATATCGCGATGGAGGATGTGATTGTCGTGAAGGTAACAGAGGCCCTTAAGCAGCTGCTTCATGTAGCACTTGACCTGGGCCTCCTTGAAGTGCACCGAAGGATTATCGAGCAAGCCGGAGAGATCGTGGTCCATATAGGGTGTCACCATGTACATGATGGGTTTCTTTCGCTTGTCGCCTTCAGGGGAATGGTTAGCGAAGGAAGAGAGAAGGCGAAGAAGAAAGGGCAACTGACTCTGTCTCGACGGGTGTTCAACGGCCATGTCCTCGAGGCGTAAGATGTTGGGATGCGACAGCAGTTTGAGCAGCTTGATCTCGCGGAGAGCGGTGATCGGGAACTAGCCATTGCCATCGCCTTTTAATGAAATTGCACTCTTTATGAGTAGAAGAAGAGTAGGGTAACAACTTACGCCGTCCTTTTCGTGATGCATGATTATCTTCTTCAAGGCGACGAGCGCCCCAGACCGCCTGGACCGAGCTCGATGCACCTCACTGAGCAAGTTAGCCGACGGAATTTGGGAGGAGAATACGAAGCGACAAACCCGAACGTGCCCTCCCCCAGCTTGCCCTGCAGCTCGTAGTCGGTGATATGCGAGCAACCGTGGAAGCTGTTCTTGGGGCGAAGGTGGTTAAGGGCAAAGGTGCGGGGCGAAGTGCCGCCAGGCGTATTCTCGGGAGGCTTCTCCATGGCAAGCAAGCCTAGACGGAGAGTGGCTCGAGCGGGAAATGCACAGCTGAGCGGCGCGGCATGGCCCTTTTGCCGGCGGCGGCGGCGAATGCGATAGTCGGCTGATGCGAGGCAGAGAGATGCGGAGGGGTTGAGTGAAAGACGAGGGAACGTGATAAAGCTGAGTAAGGAGGAGGCTTACGTCAGGCATACCGTGTGTCAGAGACTCAGAGACTCAGAGATGCCCATTGCGGTCCGAGGTCCTCCGGGGTGGGGCCCGGGGCTGGGAAGGGGTCCCTTGTTTGAGTTTGACGGCTGTCGAGCGGCAAATCCCCGGGTTGCTCATTGCCAGACTGACGTTGAATGTGGTCACGGCAGCGCCCGCATCACGGCCTCATAGGGTCCATGAACTGAGCGTCTCTTCAGGACATTCTCTTCAGAGCATTTCTGAGGGCTAGTGTTGCGTCTGTGATAGTTACTAATATTGACTAAGTCTATTCTTCGAACCTAATGCTACCTTCTAAGGGTGCGTGAAGAATGTTCTATAAGGGGTATTTCCATCCTCCCAACGCCATGTATCAGGATAAACTCATGTCCTCGTTTTGCCGTGAAGCTCGTAAAACTCATTAACCCATTCCTTCATCTGCTTGTCGACTCCGGTGATGGCACGGCGAGCGCCTTCGTTGACATCGGCATTTGCGACCTTGATCTCATTGCAATGCGAGCCCTTGGGAATTACCCATACGGGGACCTCTTTGGTGCTCTTCAGCGGTCCGCCGGGCCGCTTCTCAGAGGAGACGGTGGCCGGGAGCCAGGGATCGAGCTCGCCGTTGACCCATAGCAGGCGCGTCGTGTTGACTTTGTTCCAGCCGCCCGTTTTGGCGTTGACCTGTTCGACGGTGTGACCCTTTGCAATTCCAAAGGTCTGTTTGTCCTTGGCCGGAAACATATTGTAACAGGATTGAAGGAAGTAATCCCGCGTAAGGGCCTTGGGCACGATGCCACCGTCGTCAGGGCCTGCGATCGGCCACCACTCGAACCTGTTTTCGGGCACATGTCAGCTCTACTTCGTTTGGATTTTCTGCTTTCAAGGAATGACTTACGGCTCGTTGCAGAGGAACCAATTCCATGCCGTTTGAGAATCTTTGTCCAGTTGAGGCAACTCCGAACTAATGTCCCTCGTCCACCTGGAAAGGCCCTCGACGGCACGTTTCGTGCCTACACCGTCGGCGCCGGGGACTGAAGAGTTGCTCCCAGGCCATTGGTTCTGCGTCGCGTATTAGTTGCTGCTTCTAAACCCCCTCGAGTTCTCGCAACGGGAGCAAGCGAACTCACCTCGACGTAGTCGCACATGATCGTAAAGTTATTGTGACCACTTGTAAACTGAACATTTTGCCATGTACCGATGGCGTTTGAAAGGACCGAAGCATAGTCCCCGTCGCTGCTGTTGCTGGGAACGTTGAACATTTTCCCGAGCTCGCTCCGCTCCTCCGACGTGCCGCCACCCAAGACCTGATCAAAGTGTGCGGCGACCCTTTTCATGTCGGCGCTGCAGTTTCGCGGCATCGCTTTCTCGACCTGGCCATTGTAGCCGCTCAAGTCGGAAATAGCTTCGACAACAGCGCTACCGCAATGATATGCCCAAAAAGTCCCTGGTGAGAGAACGTTGATCCACGCGGCCAACGCTCCCGAGTATGAGCAACCAGAAATGATCCAGGGGGCATTTTGAGGCTTTGAAGAGCCGTTTCGGTCAAATGGGAGGACGACACTGTTGGCGAAGTGGATGAGGTCCTCTATGGCGTTCTCGAGCGTCAGGTATTGCATCTCTTCGACTCCAAATTTCTTTCCGAAAGGCAGACTCTCTCCAAAGTAGCGATGCTCAAGTGCAATGAGGGCGGCTTTGTTCGTTTCGGCCAAAAGACCTTCGAGATATCGAGGAGACGATCTAAGGTATTGGGGGTCTACCCCAGATTCGCCAGGGGCCTGGAATAGAATGGGCGAGCCAGGGCCGCCCCAATGGTCGGTGTTCCACCAGAAGCGTTGGTCAAAGGTTCCCAAGCTGTGATTTTTGTGATTGATGTACTGTCTGAAGAGGCCCGACGTCCATGGGTGGCCGCGTGGTGGGAGACTGGTTGAGTTGCGGATTGGCAGAGGAAGAGGTCCAAGAGAGCCGATGGCTGTGGCAAGACTAATGAGCAGAAGCTCAGCTGAGATGACGCTGAAGAAATGCATGGCTTGGAGTGCTTTTGGGATGATTTGAAGAAAGGAGAGAGAAGAAGGGAGACGAAGAGAGAGATGAAAATGGGAGATATGAGAGATGGGTAACAAAAGAGAGGGAAGACACGAGAGAGAGAGAGGGAGAGTGAAGTAGAGAGAGAAAAGGGGGGTGGCAGAGAGAAAGTAAGAGAGGCGGAGACAGAGAGAGAGAAGGAGGCAGAGAGAGAGATTGAAGACAGCAGAGAGAGAAGAGTGAGAGGGATGAGGAGAGAGGGAAGAGAAGAAGGGGGCATCCAAGTATTATAGGTTGATGAGTCCATGGCTGGAAGGAAGTTGTATGTGTGTATGCAAGTCAGACTTAAAGACGAGAACTTGTCGTGGCAAGCAAGATAAGAAAAGCAAGGAGGAGGAGGTGAAGGATGCTTACCTGCCTAGGTAGGTAGGTAGGTGATAGCTAGTATATACCGGCACTCGAATCTTGTGTATTTTTAGCATCAATCTCTTGTTCTTCAGTTAAGCCACGGTTGGATGGAAAGATGAATCTTGTTGGTCTCGTTGTTGTAATTAGGTAGTTAACAATGGTCAATAGAGATAGACATAGCCACAACCTTAACAAGGAAACCATGGCATTGTCAACTCAACCACGGCGATTCCGTTACTGCGAACTCTCTAAGAAATCCTTACCAACAAGAAGAGTTGCCACATGGCTGCTATCAATGGATTGTTTCTTTTTTTTCGCTTCACAACCTTCCCTTTCGGGGTCACCGCCGCCAACCAACTGGCAGCGCTTACAAGTTGCTTAGGACCGGAACTCGTCTTTCCCCCACACCACGATACAAACCGAGGTGGGCTCATCTGACTGCTAGGAGAAAATATACCATGAGATCTCATAGAAGAAGATAACCATCTCATAGCATAGGCTCTCTCTTCGACGATAGTGGTGATGATCGAGAAAAAGAAGCATGGGAAGCTTCCGTCGCGCCTAAAGACATTAAATTGCAGGTGGTGAGATGACTAAGCAGTTTTCTATTAGCGAGCGCCTGCTGATGGGTACCTAGGTACCTGTCTGTCCCCACCATCGCTTCTAACAGCGGTGTGCATGCAAAAATCATTATGTAATACAAGGCCGAGATCGGCTCTTCATTGTTTCTTCAAGCTGACGACGGATGAACGAACCTCCTTTCTCGTATTAACCTCCCTTTACTTCTCTGCCCTTCACATACTTTGGCCTTCTCTCCCCCCACTCCTCTCTGTCTCTCTCGCCTCGTCAGTATTCATCCCTCCTTTGTTTGTCACAGAATCGTCTTCTAGCGTAAGGCTAGCCATGGATCACGCCTTGATCCTCAGGCCACGGCCAGACGGTGATGCGGTGACGATTCATCCTCGTTTGCCCGATCACATCTCATGACTAAAACTCCCGGGATTTCTCGCTCTATCCCTTGTTCTTGGCACCTCGTGTTCCATCGCCTTGCGGGATCTTGAGCCGGACACTTTACTGTTGTTTTGTTGGGATCATCTTGCTCTTTTCTCAAGTCGCTACCGGCGAGAGAGCATGAACAAGCCTGTCTGAGTCGCCTTCGACGCCATCTTCCATCTACAGTATTTCAACTAGAAGAATAATTCACTCAGGAAAAAAATGGCACCTTCACAAGTCGACGCAAATCTCGACGATAACGCCGCCGCCGCCGGCCTTCCCGAATCCCGGGTCCTCATCATAGGCACCGGCGGCACCATCTGCATGCAACCAGGTCCCGACGGACTGACGCCGAGCGATGGCTTCCTCGATAAGGCTCTAGCCCCGAGGCTGAGCTTCAACGACATGTCTGGACTTGAAGGTATGATCCATTCAAGATGCCCTCCCTTGACTTGGCACGCACAGCCAACTCAACGACAACATCAAAGTCCAGCTACAGGCCTTTCGCAACGGCAAGCCCGTCAGCCTCCCCTCGCTCCGAACCCCCCCGACAGAGTACAAACGCCATATCCGCTATGCTGTCGTCGAATTCGACCCCCTGGTCGACTCGTCGTGCATCAACGCCTCCGACTGGACAGCCATGGCGTCCATCGTCCACGAAAACTACCATCTCTTCGACGGCTTCGTCATCCTCCACGGCACCGATTCCCTCGCCTACACTGCCTCCGCCCTGTCATTTCACTTCGCCAACCTCGGAAAGCCCGTCATCCTCACCGGCTCTCAGGCGCCCATCTTCGCTCTCCACTCCGACGCCGTCGATAACCTCCGCGGCTCGCTGATCATCGCCGGCACCTTTGTCATCCCCGAAGTCTGCCTCTTCTTCCACCACAAGCTCTACCGCGGCAATCGCACGACAAAGGTCTCGGCCGCCTCGTTCGAAGCCTTCGCAAGCCCCAACTGCGACCCCCTCGCCCGCGTCAACGGCCTCGGCATCGACGTCAACTGGCCCCTTGTCCTTCGCCCCACCTCCATCGCCGGCTTCCAGCTCGAACCCCCCCTCGACACCACTGACGTCGCCTGCCTCCGCGTCTTCCCAGGCATCCGCGCCGAGATGATCGACGCCGTCCTCCGGCTCCCGCACCTCCGCGGCCTCATCCTCGAAACCTTTGGCATGGGCAACGTCCCCGGCGGCGCGGACGGCCCCCTCACGTCGGCCATGGCCGCAGCCGTCGAGCGCGGCGTCGTCGTCGTAAACGTCAGCCAGTGCGTCAGCGGCTTTGCCTCCCCCGTCTACGCCCCCGGCACCCTTCTCGGCCGCGCCGGGGTCATCTTCGGCCTCGACATGACGGCCGAGGCCGCCCTCGCCAAGCTCTCCTACCTCCTCGCAGTCCGCCGCGACCCACCGCTCCAGGGTCGCGAAATGGCCTGCCTCTTCGGCCGCTCCCTCCGCGGCGAGCTGACGGAGCCGACGCTCCCGACCTTCACCCACCCCGCGCCCCCCCTGGCCGCCGCCGCCAGCCTCCTGACCCCCCTCCAAGCCGCGTCGGCAGCGCTAGGCTACGCCATCCAAGCAGACGAGCCGACGGCGGCCGCGACCATCCTCAACACCGACGACGGCCCCAGCCTCCTCAACATGCCAGACTACGCCGGCAACACGCCCGTCCACCTGGCCGCCGTCGGCGGCAGTTCCCCAATCATGCTCGACCTCCTCAGCCGCGGCGCGAGCGTCCACGTCCGGAATAGGGCCAACAACTCGCCCCTCTTCCTAGCCCTCCTCTCCGGCAACGACGACGTAGCCCGTCTCCTCACATCCGCAGGTGCACACCTTTCCGCAGACGAGAGGGAACGAGGTCCCCTCGCCAAGCGTACCGCCGTTCCCCCCTAACCGAGACCCCCCTTCAACTGAAACTGACACTTCTATTTTGTTTGCCATTTTTTTTTCTTCTGCAGGATTCGTCCCCATCTACATGCCACAGTCCGTCGCTTGAGATTCTCGTCCGGTAACTGCTACGGCTCCAAGCTGTTCGTCTCCCGGTTATTGCCCCTTTATATCGTCTTCTCTCAAACGGTCGCGATGCGTACAGCATGTTGAGTCGATGAGAGGGGAAAAGGGAGAGATAACAAAGCTTCCTCCGTCGATCACTGCTATACCAGTTAATAAGAGAATATAGTCTTTGCTTCCTCGCCGGCTAGTAAAACTCATCAATGATAGGTGAACGAATGCTTTCTCGTCCTTCTACCCAATCCCAAAGCTGTAGACTACCGTAACCAGGATGCCCCCTCACTCCTCAGCCCCTGGCTCTCTCTCTCTCTCTCTCTCTCTCTCTCTCTCTCTCTCTCTCTCTCTCTCTCTCTCTCTCTCTCTGCGCCCGGTCTGTCTGTCTCTCTGCCTGCCTCCGTCCTCGCCCACCCTATTCATAATGACAATATTTCTCTCCAAGCAGCAAATATTCACGTAGCCGGATACGGAGCTTTCCGCTCGAGACAGAAAAGGTTGTGGACCTTCCCCTCCCCTCCCCTCCCCTCCCCTCCCCCGAATGCCTCTTTTTGGACGCCGATTCTGCTCGCTCATATCTTCCATGTCCACTCCAGCCGTAGTCCAGTCGTGGTTTGTCTTTATGTGTGTTATATGCCTGCCTCATCAAACTCATTTTGCTTCACTCACTCGCCCTCGTGCCGGGAAGAGCAATGGCCAAGACAGGGAAAACAGAAAAGGGAGAAAAATACACGCACCGCACACGGGCTTCACGCACAAACCTCGCGTAGCCCGCGCGCCTTCCTTTCAACGAAGGAAGAGATCCCCAACGCCGTTGCGCAGTGATCGCGATCTATCCACGTGGTCCAATGCCAGCATGTCGTCTTCTGACGATGCCACTTCCCATAGCTCGTCGTCTACCGTACAGTCAGCCAGCTGTTTCGTCTCTCTTGTGCAAGGACCGACTCACCATCTTGGAGGTACTGGGGCTTCGAGTAGTGTGCCCTCCTGACAACGGCAAACTTGATCTTCTCGAAACTCTTGCCTTTCAGGCCAGTTCGCTTTTCCAGTCGCTTTTTGGTGTCGCTAAACTTTTCACCCTGCGCATCCCGTGTCAGTTGCCTTCTTCTGGTCCAGTGAAATGCATTTCTTACCTCTTTGAGCAGGAACTTGAACGGGACACCGTGCACCCGATTGACCTCGTTCTGAAAGTGGAAGACTTGGATAAAGTTCTTCTCCTCTGCCTTGACCTCTTCCTCGGGAACACGCTCGGCGAATAATTGCGTGTACTCGTTGAGGTTGAGAACGGGATGCTCCCGCTGAGGCTCACGATAGAAACGGTTGGAGCTTGACTCATACACTCTAATCCGTCCACCTTCTGCCTCATCTGCAATCTTGGCCTTTTTGATGAGCGCCTGAATCAAGTCCTCGATTGTCCCTGTTTTGGGAACGAGCAGGTCGAGGTGTTCCTGTCTCTTCGTAAGCATCGCGGAAAAAAAAAGGGAGCAGACAAAAATGACGACTTACCTCTTTCGTAATGCCGTCGCTCAACCACGTCACCTTGATACTCTTCTTCGTATCGAGCTCTGCTAGGCTCATCTCCAGAACCTCATAGAAGAAGGCGTCGTTCCTCTGCGTCTGGTTCAGCGAGTTTGACCCCATCGGATTCAGTATCTGTCGAAGACTGGGGTTAGTTCCCCGTCGAACCGGAGCTTTGGGGTTATTGGTTGTCGCGTTGACCGTCCATAAGCGGATATGTGTGGAGGGGATAGAGAGGTAGGCGCCGACGCGCTCCGATAGCGTGTCGTAGGTGATTTTGGCGTTGAGTACGAGGTCGAATGGTGCATACTGCGTTTGATCGCGTCGATTCGGATGTGGATAAAATCGAACGGTCCGCTTGTGCTCCAAGAAGTCGTAGTGCTCGCGGGCGTCGTCGAAGTGCTCGGTACTACGGACTCTGGAGGAAACGGGTGAGCTAGCTGCGGCTTTAGCTGCGACTTTACGTCGCAGGAAAGGGGACCGGGAGGGAAGAGCGTCGACGCACGGTTCCTGCAGCGCCTTGTTGGACGCTCGCTGTTGATCCGCCTTCTCCGTTGTCCGCTGGAAGCAGATGATGTCGCCGTCCTGTAATTCCGCCACCTTAAGAGACTGCTTAGGCTTCAGCGGCTCAATCATGGTCGGTTTAATTTCCTGCCGATGCGCGTCAGTTTCGAACTGTCCAAATTTGCCGAGGAGGGATCGACAGGTGGAAGACGTACCTCCCACAGCAGCAGCTTCTCGTCGGCGGGAAGCTTCTCGCCCCAGCCCATCCGATGCAAGATCAGGGGAACCAGCTCTTCGACCTTCTTTTCCTTACTTATGTAGACGTGGCCGACGCCCCTGAGCCTCTGTTGTGCGTAGTCAAAGTTCTTGAGAAGTATAAGAATTGTGTCGTTTTTGGCCAGACCGCCGTTGGCCTGGCTTTGGTATGACGGCCAGATGGGCTCGCCCGCCGCGTCAAACTCCTCTGCAACTTCGGCCCACACGCGCAGGCTCGTGTCTCGGTGCGCCGCGGACCGTGAGAAGACATCTTCAACCGTAGGCCGCAGGTCCATGATGGGTTGGTCCGGGCGAATCGTCTTATTTTGCCGGTTCACCATGAGCCAGAGGCGTACCTTGCGTGCATCCTGACCCATGTCGGCCGCGACCTGCTCAACGAACTCCTCCATGGTCATTGTGCGACGGATGCGATACGACCTCGGGGCGGCGGCGTCAACCTCCGGGTTGGCGTCGAAGGAACACAAATCGGTTCCACCATACTCCAAGAAGGTGTCGTCGGTGATGACCTTGGCCATCATGTACAGATGGGCCTCTCGCTGCTCGCGTCTTCGGGCTTCCCGCAGCGCGTTCTCTTCCTCGAATCGTTGCCCTGTCACGCTCTCGTCAGCCATGGCACAGTGCAGCGTTCTTAGGAATCAGGGGCTTACGAAGATGCCGTGGGATATCGTCCAAAGCCACCGGACACAAAATCTTATCCAGCTTGGATTGCCGGATATAGACCAACATGTAGGCGCTGTTTTGCCGCATCAAAGGCGTCTTCTTCTGCAGGGGAGCTCGCGGGTAGCCGTTTGGCGTTCTATACTCCCCACCAAAGTTTTCCTCAAGAACCTCCCGAACGGTGGCACGCGTCACCTTGTCGTCGTCGTACTTGTAGAACCATCCGTCCTTTTCCGGTTTTAGGAAGGCGTAGTAATGACCGGCATTGAGGTCGCCACTGTGGACGAGTACGCCGTGCAACTGGTACGTCCAGGGTTCCGAGGACTTGCTGGCGTCCTCGGTCAGATAAGGCGCAGCGTCGAAGATCTCGGGAAACTCGTATCTATCGTTAATCTTCATCATCATGTCTCTTTGGATATCGTATTCGAAACGCTTCAGCTGCAGATGCAGCACGTCCGGGAAGCTGGTAAAGATGACGCCTTTGTTGGCGTCCTGAAGCTTATGCTGGTCACCGGCAAAATATTGATTCTCGCCGTCCATCTTCTCGACTTGAATGTAGTCCTGGAAGCTATCGAGCAGGTTTCTGTTGCCACTGACATTGAGCTGAATGTCCCAAAAGTCTTCGATGCGGCTCGACTCGTAATCCACGTTGATACACGAGATGTAAGTCTTGATCTTACCGCTGAACATCTCAGGGAGCACGTTTTCAGCCTTGGTGCCCTTCATCTTTTCCTCCATGCGCTCCATAAGCTTTCGCGAGAGCTCCTGCACGTCCTGCTGCTCGAAAATGTGACGCGTCTCCCAGCCAAAAGACTTTGTGAGTTCATTGGTGCCGACGGCCTGGTCCGATGTCTGCAGCTGATAGAAAAGCCGCTGCAGGGTGTAGGCTGAGTTTTGCATGCTCTCGTCGTTTTCCGTAGGGATCTCGTAGACGGCCTGGCAGTGAATTTTAGCATGCAGGACAGAGCAGGGTGGGCGATGCGACAAACCTTGCGAAACGCATTAGTAAAGTACAGAGATTGAAGCAGAGAGTTGAGATAGCATGTGGCCCCCTGATTCTTGAGGCCGACGTATCCGGTCTCCTTTTTGGAGTCGTAGTTGACGAAATTGTGCCACAAGACGCCCGTCTCGTCCTCGACAAACCGTAGATAGGCCGTGATGTTGGCAGCATCGTTTTCGCACAGCGGGCGGCTGCCATTCTCCCAGGGGACATTGAACATTCTCCGATGCTCAACGAATCGAGTGAAGCCCCAGTCGCCCTCCTCCTTAGTGAAGCGGTGATGCGCAGCATGGTGAACGTATAAGCTGGGATCATTGGGATTCCATAGGACTAGGGCGAATTGAACGCAGCAGCTCCAATTTTCGGGGACGGCGTCGGGCTCGAAGCCGTGTTCGAGATAGATGGAGCACTGGTCGGTGTTGTTACCATGAGGAAAGAGCAGGATGCGCCTGCGACGGTAGCAGTGTCAGCAAGCTTCTTCGCAAAAGCGCATCGCGCAAGGGGAAGCGGCGGAGAGTAGCAAAGAGGCTCGCATGGGGGTGATAGCGGACGACGCACCAAGGAAAGCCGCCGGCGTGAAAGACGGGACCGTGCTCTTTCTTGCCGAGTCCACGCCAGTTCTCGACGGGCCACGTAAATGTATAATCTTCCAAAATCTTGGGCTCGTCTAATAATTGCGGCAGGGCCAGCTCCTTCATGGCCTCGTCTATCATCGACACCATGTCAGCTCGGATGTGAAGGAACTGAGAAGGGGGAGAGGAAAGAGCAAGACGTACGATCGTCAGCCAGGGGCAGATCCTGGAGCTGATGACCCGCTTCAACCTGGTCGAGGTTGTCGGGGCTGATGATTGCGACGGGATCCTTGTCAGCGTCGATGGCGCCAACATAGTCGTCGGCGTCCATGATCATCTCGTTGGGAGAGTCGACGGGGTAGCTCTGCTTGCGGTAAAGATCAGCCAAGCTCATATTGGCCGCGAGGCGTCGGAGATGGCGGGACATTTGGAGCGGAACGGGCGGCGACGTGGGCGGCGACGTCACAGAGTAGACGACTCAAATGAAATATGCAACAAGGACATGAAGCTGCGCCGATGACGGAGCTGTGAAAGGCGGTTCGGCAAAGCAGGAAAATGAGGGTTTAGGGGTAGCGGCAGATGACGAGATGGACCCTGGCCACCATCAAAGGAAGCAGCCTCGCCTCGGGGGATGCGGGAAACGGCCAGTATCAAGCCGAGGTCAAAGCTGCCCCAAGGCAAGGAAATGTAGATGAACAGAGAAAGCAAGAGAGACGAAGAGATGGATGGAGAGAAGGAGAGAGCTCACCATGGCTGGCAGCCGGCGCCGGCGGCGTCGACGGCAGCCGAAGAGGGGGTAAGTTGAGAATCGAGGCTGATGCCCTGTCGGAGGAGGCGGTTGCCGCGAGCAGGAGCAGTTCGAGGGAGGACTCGTGAGGGTTGTGCCTCGGGGGATGCCGTTGGCGGGCAGCCGCAGAGAAAGAAGAGGAAGCAGCAGCAGTAGCAGTAGGAGGAGCAGTAGGAGCAGCACGGTAGTAACTGTCCGGGAGAGCGGAAGTGGTGGGAGTGATAATTTTAGAAGGTGCAAGGGAAAAAAGGACGTCGACAGGCGAGACAAAGGATGAGGGAGCGAGCGGCTGCGGCGGGGGCGGCGAAAGGCGTAGAGGGACAGTAATAGCCTAGAGTGTAGGTAACAGGAATGGGTGGGTATAAGGGCCAAAAAGGGAGGGGGGGGGGGGGGGGGGAGGGGGGCTATGGGGGGGAGGGCGATGTTGACGAAGGAGGGCTCGAGATGGGACGAGTAGGATACGAGG
>PDHQ01000222.1:0-30169 GCA_003339415.1 Ophiocordyceps camponoti-saundersi (nom. inval.) | reverse complement strand
GGGGGGGGGGGGGGGGGGGGGGGGGAGGGGGGGGAGGAGAGGAGGGGGGGGGGGGGGGGGGGGGGGGGGGGGAGGGGGGGGGGGGGGGGGGGGGGGGGGGGGGGGGGGGGGGGGGGGGGGGGGAAGAGGAGAGGAGAGGGCAAAAATGCTGTGAAAAGGGAAACTACTGCATGAATCACAGCAGTAAAGTTCTCTGGATGTAAGAAACTCCAGCTAAGGAATTTTTCTTCCCTTCCTTTCTCTCTCTCTCTCTCTCTCTCTCTCAAAACAACGAGCAATTCTCGAGGAACAAACAAGAAAAGTAGCCAGCAAGGAAGCAGCAGCATCAATGCATCAGCCCCAGCAGTAGCACCCACCACCAACACCAGCACCAGCAGAGCGGAGACAGGAGGGAGAAACAAGGCGACAACCGCGCCACGTCTCGGGCGATAGCGTGCGACCTGGACCCCGTAGCCGATGCAGGCCGCTAGAGCTTGTAGGCCGCTAGCCGGGGCCATCCGCGCCGCTACTGTGAGGGAAGTACCCATGTACACAGGTATCCCTATCAGCAGCGGGCGCCCCCTCGTGGCTGGTGGATGGATGTGGATTGTGGCAAAGGCTCGATGTCTGCGGGAGACGCGGCCGGGGTTCGCTGTTACAGCGCAGAGCATCTCTCGCGGTAACAGCGCAATTTTTTTCTAATAGGTAGGCCGGCGTTGTTCTAACTGGTGAATTAAACGTCATCATCGTCAATCCTTCATCAGCGTTGCACCCGTAGAATCCCGCGTCCCGTGTGGGGAAGTCCGGGCTGTGGGTGCGTCCCCGCCGGCCGATACCGCTGTGACTCGGGCGGGCATCATCACCATTGACAGTGGCCGACACCTACCACCTTACCACCTAAGTGCTATCCCGTATTAATTCCTGCTCTTTCCTCTCCCCCTGCACAGAATCTCTCTTGATTGGAATCTTTGTCGTGCTCTCTCTCTTTATATATACATATTCCTCTCTCTCCCTCTTCCCGTCTTTCCCTCTCTCCCTCTCTTCTCCCATTGCCCCTCCCTTTCTCCTTCTCTAGAGCGGCCTTGACATCATCACCAACCAAGCACTGCCTACGCCCATACCGCGCATGGCAACGCAGACATGTTCGCCATGCCGCTGCGCAGCGCCAGGCGTCGACTGTTGACGCCGGTTCTTTCCACCTTCGCTTCACGAAGCGCCAGTAGCAATGCTAGCACCGGCGCATGGCGACCGATCTCTGTGTTGGACGAGTAAACATCACCACCTCACAAATACCCCTCCATCACCCCCCTTTGAACCGCCAATTTCAACGCTGACCTGGGGACAAACAACGAAAAGATGGGTTGCTCGCGAAGCCCGTCCAATAAGCCTTCGGCAGCTCATGGTCTTCGGCCGCTCCCTGACAGAGTCGCGTCTAATCAGCTCCGCCAACTATGTCCGCACCGAGCTGCCCGTCCGGTGAGCCCCCCCCCTCATTCACTCCTTCTCTCGGAATTCGAGTTCGTTTGAGTAACACGTCTCTCAGAATAGCCCATCGAATCCGCGACATGCAACGTCTTCCCTACGCCGTCGTCACTAATCAACACATCCACGAAGTCTATAGCCTCTACTTCAACGCCTTCGACACATTCCGAAAGATACCCGAGGTGAAGACGCTCGACGACAATGACCGGCTATGCGAAGTCATCAGCCAGACGCTTAAGAGCCATCTGACGGTAATACCGAAGCTGGCCATGGGCATCCTCGAATGCGGCGGTCTGATGGACCCGGTCGAGCTGGACCGCTTCATGAACATTATCCTGAGATCGGTGCGCCCTACCTGCCCAACTATCCCCTTTGCCTCCTCTGAGCCTCGGCCTCCATAACTCTCTGTTGACACTCTCTCAGCGCATATCCCGTCGCGTTATAGCTGAGCAACATCTCTCTTTGACCGAAACCTTCAACTCTCCCTACTTCTCCGCCGGCGCAAAGCTATCCGAAGCCGACTACATAGGCCAAGTCTTCATCAAGTGCTCCGCCAAGGACGTCATCAACCGCTGTGCCGAAGCCGTCACCGCTCTTGCCCGCTCCTCAAACGGTCCCGACGTCGCCGTCCCCACCATCCGCGTCCTCGGCCACCTCGACGCCAGCTTCCCCTACATCCTCAGCCACATCGACTACATCGTTGGCGAGCTGCTACGAAACTCCGTTCAGGCCGTAATCGACCGCTACAGTGACTCCAATGCTTCAGTACCGCCCGTCGACGTCACCGTCTGCGAGGCCCAGGAGCACGTCATCTTCCGCATCTCCGACCAGGGCGGCGGCATCTCCCGCCACCAGCTCCCCTACCTCTGGTCCTTTTCCAAGGGCCCCCAGAGCCAGGCTCGCCTCCGCAACCTCGGCCAGGTGCCGCGCATGGCCGCCACCACCCAGGACCTCCACGTCCGCGAGGAGCTCGCCCGCGCCGATCTCAAAGCCCCCTCCGTCTACCAAAGCTCCCTCTCATCCCTTGCCGTCAGATCCCCGAACCTGCGCCTCGGCATCGGCTTGCCCTTGAGCCGCGTCTACGCCGAGTACTGGGCCGGCAGTCTGAACATTCACAACCTCGAAGGCTACGGCGTAGACGCCTTCCTCCAGATATCGCGTCTGGGGAACAAAAACGAGCAGCTGACTACCAGGGCTAGTATGGATGCCGTGTGAGCGAGGCCCCCGTGCCGCGCGTATTAACATATCCCCTCATACCCTGACCTGCCAGGTTCGTATCGGCTTCTCGCTCTGAACGACCGCAATGCTTGATCTGCGTGGCTGAATAAAGCTTTTCAACACTCCATTACATTGGCCTTGACTACCTATCTGTGTCGAACGCCGGGAAGAGTGAAGCCCGAGCGGAAAATGAAAACAACGGCAAGCAAGGAGTGGGTGAAAGGGGAAGGGACATAAAAAGAAAAGAGATACAAATAAGGCTACATCACCCAAAAGAGAAGGGAAGAAAAGGGGGTGTAAGAGGGGGGGGGACCAAATATTGTCGTCACGCGCCCTCCCGCTCACGATGACAAGAGCCAAACCAAAACTTGCCTGACAGCTCCTCCCCATCTCGAGATGAAAAATGAGGAGCAGCGTTTCCCGAGACGGCGGTTTCTGTAGCTACAACCGGCCGAGAGCGGCGCCGAGAAGCCCCGTTCCCACAGCCGGCTAGTCATTGGCGAGCGACGAGTATCCATGACGTGAGCCCTCCATGGTATTTCGGTGACCTGCAACTCCCAAACCCCAACCCAAGCCAACAATCACCCCCCGGACCTCCCTCTCAAATGGAGCGACAAGCTGGAAGAAAAGCGACGGTACAACTGCCCATCACCAACATGGCTCGCCGGTCGCATCAGGTAGGGCTCAGCGGCGTCCGTGGCTGCGGACAGCGCTACCCTGCATCGCCTCGAGTTCGCCCTCGAGCTGTTTGATCTGAGCGTGGGTCTGCTCGAGGTCCTTGTTGAGGCGATCGCGCTCAGCGATGAGCTTCTGTTCCCACTGACGGAATCGCTGCTCCTCGATCTTAACCTGCTCGGTGAAGCGCTTCCGCAGCGCCTCCTCCTCCTCCTTGAACTTAGGGTTGTCGAGCTTCCTAGGGCGAGCCTCGCCGAACTTGCGCGTCTCCATCTGCTGGGCGCGATACGCCTCGTAATGCAACTCCTCAGTGGTGTGGATGAGGTCGAGCATGTGGGTTCGAATGAGGATGGACCGGAGCTTCTTGAAGTCGCAGTGGTCCTCGTTCTCGACTTCGGCGACACCCCAAGAATATTGACGGCCCTTGACAATGCGGCCATCGCCCGTCTTGACGTCCTTTTCGGAGCCGATGACGGCGAATGGCATGGCTGCCATAAGACTGCGAGCATGCTGAGCAGCGGCCTCATCGTCTTCCTCAATTGGAGGCTGGTAGATTTTGATATTCTGCGCCTCGATGACGTTTATGATCTGTGCGACAGTAAGCAAAAGGCAGAGAGGTAGGAAGGCGGGAGTCGGTCAGTCAGGACTCACCCTCTCCTTGAACTTGGCGAGATCAGCGGAACTGAGCGTGTCGGCCTTGGCAATGACAGGGATGAGGTTGACACGAGAGCACAGCCTCTTCATGACCTCGATGTCCAGCGGCTTAAGGGTATGGCCGGTGGGGCGGATAAAGTAAAGGCAGGCATGAACACGAAGATCGATCTTGTCCTGACGGCGAGGCTGCTGCTCCTGGAGCATGTACGACTCGTGCTGGTCGTCGAGAAATTCGATGATGGGCATCCAGGAGTCACGATTGTTGACATAGTCGCCGAAACCGGGGGTATCGATGACGGTCAGGCGAACTGTGAAGAACTGATCAGTTGCGGCCATCGAAGGCAGTGGCGACGAAGCCGTACCCTTGAAGAACTTTTCTTCGAGTTCGGCCTTGGTGATTTCAATTTCGACAGTCTTGTCGACCTGCTTCTGATGACGTCTTTTGTGATCGGCGTAGTTTTTGATGGTGGTGGAGAAAAGAGTGTTGATGAAGGTGGTCTTGCCCAGGCCCGACTCGCCAGCAACCTGAGGGTTTCGACAGTCAGACAAGCTATCGCGTATCGAGGGACAGGGTTTAGCATACCATGATAGTGAAGCTGGCACCGCGTTTTGCAACAATCTTGTGGCGCTGGTTGGGCAGATTGGCGATGCCAATGGGCGAGGCACTCTCGGGAGCCGGGGGAGCCATTTTGTGAGATGTCGAACGTAGCGAGGATTTCGTAGAAATCTATCGATCCAGCGCACGGCAAAGGCAGAGAAGACAAGAGGCGGGAATACAGAGAGAAAGAAGATGGCTAACGCTGCGCTGCCCGACCGAAGCAAAGGGGAAGTGAAGGATGTTGGCGTTTGACGGGGAGCTGGACGAATCACCAGCTTTCACGGCACTCAGGGGAAATGAGATGAGACTGAAGGGGTTGGAATCCCTTGGCAGCAGCCCTTTGATGGCAGTCTGTAGGCTTACGTAAGGCGCTGCATGGGACATGCCACGCGGCGTCACGGCAGATTTAGAAGGAAGGAGTCGGTCAACGGGGAGGGGGGGAAATTCCGCCTGCCAGACGGCGCCCTGGCAACCCTGGCAAATACATAACGGCCCTGACAGGGAGATCCGAGCGTCGGTACTGCCTGAAGGAGCTTAGAGTCTAGCTGTATGTAGGTACTAATACTATCAAGCTGCAGGGCGGGCATGCAGAGGCCAATTTGGGGCGGTTATAAAAACAGGCAGAGAGGAGGAAGGTCGGCGAATTATTGTTCCGAAGAAAAAGGGGTGGGGGGGAAGGCAACGAAAAAAAATCACGACAAGCTGCTCTATCGATAAGACGAACCAAGGAATCAGTCCGAATCACGGATTCATTTCTTCCTCTTCCCTCCAAGCCGTCATGGCCGCCTGCCAATGACCATGAAGACCGACTTCAAGGTTCGAACTGCTGATAGCCTCAACAAGTTTGAAGCTGACACTGTTCTCTCAGTTCTCCAACCTTCTCGGCACCGTCTACTGTCAGGGCAACTTGATCTTCAGCCCCGATGGCACTCATCTCTTCTCCCCTGTGGGCAACCGGGTGACCGTTTTCGACCTCGTGCAGTGCGTGCTTCCCCTTGAGATGCTACGCATGTCGCCGGCTGACTGAAACATTTTCTCGACAGAAACAAGTCTTATACTCTTCCCTTTGCGCATCGCAAAAACATCGCGAGAATAGGGCTCACACCGCGCGGCAACCTTCTCCTCACAGTAGATGAAGACGGCTATGCGATACTCACAAATGTGCCCCGTCGCATCGCCATCTATCATCTCTCGTTCAAGTCGGCCATCACTGCCCTCGCCTTCTCTCCTTGTGGCAGGCACTTCGTTGTCGGCCTAGGTCGCAAGGTCGAGGTCTGGCACGTGCCTTCGACGCCAGACACCAACGCCGACGGCGCCCTCGATTTTGCGCCCTTTGTGAAGCACCATACGCATACGGGTCACTTTGACGACGTCCGGCATATCGAGTGGTCCAGCGACTCGAGGTTTTTCTTGACCGCATCCAGGGATCTCACGGCCCGGATCTGGAGCCTGGATGCCGAAGAGGGCTTTACCCCGACGGTACTGTCCGGTCATAAAGAGGGCGTCGTCGGTGCTTGGTTCTCGCAAGACCAAGAGACGATATACACGGTGAGCAAAGATGGCGCCGTCTTTGATTGGCGCTATCTGAAGCCCATCGACCTCGAAACCGACGACGAGAGCGACTTGAGATGGCGGATCGTCCAGAGGAATTACTTTATGCAGGGCAGCTCTCATGTGCGATGCGCGGCTTTTCACCCGGAGACGGGCCTCCTGGTCGCCGGCTTTTCCAACGGCATCTTTGGTCTTTACGAACTGCCCGACTTCAACAACATCCACAAGCTCAGCATATCGCAGGACGCCATCGACTTCGTCACCATCAACAAGACGGGCGAATGGCTGGCTTTTGGCGCCTCTAAACTTGGTCAGCTGCTGGTGTGGGAGTGGCAGTCGGAGTCGTACATTCTCAAGCAGCAGGGCCACTTCGATTCGATCAACGCGTTGGCATACTCGCCAGACGGCAGGCGGGTGGTGACGACAGCCGACGATGGCAAGATCAAGGTCTGGGACACGGAGTCGGGCTTCTGCATCGTCACCTTCACCGAGCATACCAGCGGCGTAACGGCGTGCGAGTTTGCGAAGAAGGGCAACGTGCTGTTCACTGCCAGTCTGGACGGCTCCGTCCGTGCATGGGATCTCATCCGCTACCGCAACTTTCGTACCTTTACCGCGCCTACCCGACTCTCCTTCTCCAGCATGGCCGTCGATCCTAGCGGCGAGGTGGTAGCAGCCGGGTCGCTTGACTCGTTCGACATTCACATCTGGTCGGTGCAGACGGGCCAGCTGCTCGATCGCCTGGCCGGACACGAAGGACCCGTCTCTACTCTTGCGTTCGCGCCCAACGGAGCGACGCTCGTAAGCGGCAGCTGGGACAGGACGGCCCGCATCTGGTCCGTCTTCGGCCGGACGCAGACGAGCGAGCCGCTTCAGCTGCAGGCCGACGTACTCGCCATCGCCATCCGGCCGGACTCGCTGCAGCTGGCCGTGTCGACGCTCGACGGCCAGCTAACTTTCTGGTCCCTGGCCGAGGCGGAACAGGTGGCCGGCCTGGACGGGCGGCGCGACGTATCGGGCGGGCGACACTTTACCGATCGCAGGACAGCGGCCAACGCGACCGGCAGTAAGAGCTTTCACTGCATACGCTACAGCCTGGACGGCAGCTGTCTCCTAGCCGGCGGCAAGAGCAAGTATATCTGCCTATACTCGGTGACGACCATGGTTCTGCTCCGTAAGTTCACCGTAAGCGTCAACCTGTCGCTATCCGGGACGCAGGAATTTCTCAACAGCAAGCTCCTCACCGAGGCGGGACCCCTGGCCGGCATTGACGACGACGGCGGCGGCGACGATGGCGACCGACGGCGAGGCCTCAAGCTCCCCGGGGCCAGGCGAGGCGACCCTTCAGCCCGTAAACAGTTGCCAGAGGTCCGCGTCACCGGCGTGGACTTTTGTCCTTCCGGCGCCGCCTTTTGCGCCGCCTCAACCGAGGGCCTCATCATCTACAGCCTGGACGCGATGCCGCAGTTCGACCCCTTGGACCTAGACATGGAGGTGACGCCGGCGTCGACGTTGGCGGTGCTGACGACGGAGCGCGACCACGTCAAGGCGCTGGTCATGGCCTTTCGCCTCAACGAGCAGGCCCTTCTTCAGCACGTCTTCCAGGCCGTACCGACGGGCGACATATCCCTCGTCGTCTCCGCCCTACCCGACGTCTACGTCCCCCGGCTGCTGCGCTTCGTGGCGCAGCAAACGGAGCAATCTCCGCATCTCGAGTTCTGCCTGAATTGGACAAAGGCTGTCGTCGACTGTCACGGGCCGTGGCTCGCTGCCAACAGAGGCAAGGTCGATCTCGAGTTGAGGGCTGCGGCGCGCGCTATCGGTCAGGCTAGAGATGAGGTTCGTCGTCTGGCTGACGAGAATGCTTACATGGTCGATTACCTACTAGCTCAGTCGGAGAGGGATCAAGCGGAAGAGACTGCGACGCAGGTGGTCATAGATGAAGGTGTGGAAGAGAGGGGAGTAAAACGAAGAGCGTCTGATATTGAAGATGACGATGACGATGGAGTGTACGGACTAGATGGTATTCACATGTGCTAGTTATTCACATCTTGGGCAACTTCTTCCAAGCTTCAGGAAAGCCAGCAGAACGAACCCAGATCTGATCCAAGTTGGCCCCCTCGCTCCCAACAAGCAACCTATTCATGGCACGGATCCAATCCCGTCCGGGGCGAAAACGAATCCAATCCTTGCCCTCAAACGGGGCAGAAGCCTCCTCAGCAAGAAGCAGCGAACGAACAACCTTGATGACATGCCCGTCATCAACGATGTTTTGGAAGCGCGGGAGGAGGTCACTCGACTTGTTGACGTCGTCGGCTATCTTGAGCGTGTCCTCCATGCGTAGGGGTGGACAGCCGCGAGACAGGTAGCCGATTACGTCCATTCGCATCTTCCACGTTAGGATGCGGGCTTTGGACGAGGCGGGGATGTCGGGTAGTTTGTTGAGGGTGAGGAAGAAGGGGGAGGCCGTTAGATTGTGTCTGGGAAGGGGGGTCATGATGGTCAGTCTCTGCTTATGAATAGAGGAAGGGGGAAAAGGATGGGAGAAGAGAGAAAAGGGGGGTCCGTTGTGAGACGTACAGTAAGAAGAAGTCAAACTTGGGGACATAAGGCGGATTCCAAGACGCAGCGGCAGCGACGTAGGCACAAGCATGGAACATCTCCACCGTCCTCTCCTCAACCTCCTCAGCCCGGACACGAATACCAGCGAGGAGAGCAACAGCCTCGGGCCTAGCCCTAGCCAAGACGCCATCCCAGATACGATTGGGATCCTCCCAATGCGCACTAGTAGCGAGCTTCGGATACTCGTCTCTCACGCAATCGATCAAAGCCGGCAACGAATCGACAGCCTTGACCTCCTCCTTCTTCGAAACCTCGTACTCGTCCACCTGACGCATCAGCTCGGCGACACGCGCATCGTGAACGGCCGTCTGGGCGAGACCCTCAGCCACGAGCGCAGGCTGCTCCCACTCGACACCGTACATGAGCTGGATGAGCGGGTGGTAGAAGCCTGCGAAAAGCCTGCCGAGGAAATCAAGACAGGAAGGCGAGTCGCCGAGAAGGTGCTGCGTAACAACAGCCTGCCATCCGCGCCTCTCGATCTCGCGCTGGAAGTACAGCAGGAAATCGGCGTAGTGGGCCTCCTTGCCCAGGAACTTGGGCGCCTCCTTTTCCCAGTCGCGGGAGAGGGAGTCGGCGATAGAGGGGTCGCCTTTGCGCGCGGGGAGCTGGTAGGCTTTGTTCTGGTCGTAGGCTTTTGTCAGGGCTTCGGCGCTGCTTCCCGTGCCGTAGAGAGTGAGGAGCTGGTGCGCGATCTGATTTTCGGCTACTGTTAGAGGTGGGGGAGGAGAGAAGGTTGACCAGGCTCGGTAAGGGGGGAGGGAGGGGATGGACAGGGTATTCGTACGTGATTGTGGAATCCCTCATCGTTGAAGAAGACATGGTGAGTCTAGAGATGTTCAGATGAGCAGAAATGTTAGAAGCAATGGCAAAAGAAACGAACCTCGAGATCATCCTGCAACAGCTCCGAAACACGAGCAGCAGCTGCGTCATCCTGCTTCACCTTGAGCAAACCCGTATCCGCAGGGGACACGCTGAAGCGATAAGGCGTAGCCATGGCGATTGAATATGAGAGACGAGGCGTTGAGACTTGGACTGGTCGTGTAGAGACTCTGCGTATGGGACGGGCGAGTCTCATGAGTAGAGGGTTGACTTGCAGGTATTTAACAGAGGAGGGTAGGCGCGGGATAGAGGGCCTCTTGGATCAGACGGTACAACGGTGGCGAGAATAAGGCGGGGGAATCAAGGGACGGACGGGAAGACGGGTAGACGCGCAGGCACATCATCGAATGAACTGGAAGCGAGAGCATGTGATGCGATAGAATTTCTTTCTCCTTAATTAGTCAATTATCGTCCCAAACCAAATCCGGTTTTATGCCTGACTTTCTGTCTGTCTGCCTGTCTGTCTCTCCATCTCTCTCTCTCTCTCTCTCTCTCTCTCTCTGAATGTGTGTGTCTGTGTGTCTGTGTGTCTGTGAGTGTGTAAGGGTGTGGGTGGGTGTGTGGGTGTGGCCCGTGGGGGTGTGTGTCTGTGGGTGTGGGTGTGCCTGAGTCGAGCTCGCTTCGACGGTAAAAGCCGAAGGATCCGACGCTAGGTACGGAGATAGCAAGCAGTAAAACCACAGTGTCAAAAGAGGGAAAAGAGAGCAACCAACAGACATAGAATCAATCACCGTTTCGCCGTCGCTTCTTCTGCCGCTCATCCTCGCCATCATCACTCATCTCCCCGTCCGATTCAAAGCCGGCGTCGCTCATGGCATCCTGTTCCTGAGCCTGGACTGGGCGAAGCGTGTCAATGAGTATGGCGGAGGAGGGGGCCAGATGCCCGACTCACTGAAATACTTTGTGGCACCGGGCCAGAGATCCTCTGCGATGGCGAGGGCGAGGTCGTCGGCGGTGGGAAACACCTCGTATTCATACTCGTCTTCGACGTCGTCGTCGTCGTCGTCGGCCTCATCTTCGACTTCCTTGCCGTCATCGCGGGCCTTGCGTTTCTTTCGCTCAGCCTCGGTCGCCTCGCAGCTCTCCTGAGCGGAAATATCACGACCACGGAAACCGAACCAGGCGAAGAAGCTGACGCCTCCGAGACCGGTCTTGTTCATGTGCTCTCTGAGCTGCTTCTTGGCGTCGGACTCGTCCTTGTTCTTCGTTTTGCCGCCGCTGTCGTGATCCTCTACCCAGATCTTGCGAGCCAAAGCCAACATGCCACAGGTGAGGTCCTTGTCAGGTGATTTCCAATCAATGTCGACGGGCTCGCTGACGAGGCCGGTCCAGCCATCCTTGGCGCGACGCCACCAGAACTTCTTCTCGATGGTCTTGTTGTTAAAGTGGTCATTTTCGCCGAAGTCGAATCGGATGGAAATGCTGCGCGGATCGCCGTCCGGTAGCTCGAAACGATCGACCGACAGCGAGCGGAGGGAACCAAGCAGCAGAGCGGCGTCTGACGGCTGGATATACTCGTCGATGTCAGAGGGAGACTGCTCGAAGACGAGAGGCCAGAAGTTGGGTATATCGGCCACGAGCTTGGCTCGCTTGGCGTAGAGCGGTTCAGAAAGCTTGGCTTGCTGACGGACTATATTTGCGGAAGAAAATAATAAGTGGTCAGCGAGGCGATATGCAGATGGGGGGGATGGGGATGGAGATGAGGGTGGGGACTAGGGGAAGGGAAGAATAGGTATGTACGGACTTAGCTCCAGCTCAACCTCTTCGAAGTCATCTTCGAGGTCTTGGAGCTGCTCGTACGTGACGGGCGACTCGATCGACATGGTTTCTGGGGGGGTGGAGGGGGGGAAGGGTTTTTTTTTGGAAGAGGGAAGGGATCGAGAGAGATGCAGAAGATGAAGATGATTATGAGAGCTGGATATGGAGACGATGATGATGAATAAGAAGACGAGATAGAGACCAAGGCGAGAGATGAAGAAGAAGAGGAAGAAGAAGAAGAAAAATCTGCCCGCCGTCAGATTTTTTTCCTATCTCTCTCTTCTCGCTTTTGGTGGGGGAAAGATGGAAGAAGTGATAGCGATACCGATTATGAGCGACAGCAGTATAAAAATAGGACCTACCTATTCCCTAGGTGGGTACCTCCTAGAGGCTAGAGGCTAGAGGCGAGGTGCCCTATTGGTAGAGGCAGGCTGTAGCGTGGTAGTGAGCGACTGTGGGGTGACACGACCCCTGCTCTTTGCAACATCCAACCCCAACAGCGGACGAAAGCTTGACTTAAACAGGAGAGAAGAAGAAGAAGAAGAAGAAGTAGAAGATGCTGAAGAAAAGAAACTACCTTACCCTAGGCAGTTGTGCATGTGAGACTGAGTGATGAGGGAAAAAAAAGCACATAGCTGTATGTATGTATGTATGTACGTACAGATGATGACCTGTTGTTTTCCGTCTTCATGACTTTGTTATGTGCCGAGTTCACAGCTGAGGATGCAAGCTACTTAGTACTAAGTAGGTAACCTCAGTATCATAGTATGCCTCTTACGAGTATTGGCTCCGCGCTGCCATACTTCAACACTGTCAAAGACGCACTCAGGAGTGGAGGCACATCCGGTAGAGATGCTCAGAAAATACATACAGATGTAGGCCGTATGTATGTATAAGGGCCGCTGCCATAACCACACACACAACACATAGACACCACGTACGAATATAACCGACCCTGTGTCTGTGTCAGTAGATGCTAACTAGATGCTCTATCATATTTACGTAAATAATCCTCTCCTCAGCCTCATCCAACTCTCACATACTATCTGCATAGCTGTGTTATTAATACCTGCTTCCTACATACATACAACGCATACGAATAGTCTTATAATCGCTCAACGGATCTAGCATACCAGCTTCGTCTTCCCGGGTATCCACCTACCTACCTAAAACCCCACGCCTTATGCAACATCACAGCCTTAATCAAACGCCTATATCCGTACATACGTCGCTCACGACTCAACTTTCCTACGGACAACTTCGAATTCTCCCTCAACAAGTGTGTACATGAGCATTATTATTACTATTTCTTCATCTTTCACATTCCACATTCCGAGCTCACCATTTTCTTCTTCTCCCGCACTTATTAATTAGGTACATTAACATATAGTGCATCAACGTAAAAACAAAACGAAACAGAAATCTCAACACTGCCGTCACTGGCTTCACTCCAGCTTAGGAGCTAGACCCAGGCAGCTGGCAATCTTGTAAAAGACGTCCGTGTTGTCGTACGTCCCGCCAAACGTCTCCTGGCACGGTCCCAGGGCATAGAGCGGGACGTCCGTCAGGGAGTGTACCCCCTGATTCTCCGCCGTCGGCAGCGTCCCGTTCACCACAAATCCCGACGGCGAGTCTTGCGGGTTGGCGTAGAACTCGGTCCCGACCAGAACGGTGGGCTGACGCGGGCCCGAACGGTGCACCCGGAAGTTCTCGCGGTGATCGGGCGCCGCGCCCACGCCAGCCGCGATCGCGTACCGCGGCTCCCACGTAGAGGGAAAGTATGAGTCGGCGCCGTATTTGCTGTGCGGTTCCTGTCTGGACACGTATTCCGCTTGGCCCGATCTGTCGTAGACGCCAATGGCGTTGCGCTTGGCGCGGTCGTCCTTCTGAGCTTCGAGATATTTTGTGTCGGCAGAGCCCCAGACGCTTTACGAACTGTCAGACAAGGAGAGAGGACTTGAGGGACAATGATGGGGAGGGGAAGCTTCTCTTACTCGAAGCCGTGCCCGTGGTCTGCCGTGACGATGACCAGCGTCTCGTCTAAAATGCCCATTTCGCCGAGCTTATTGATAGTGGCGCGCACCGTGTCGTCGAGCTCCAGCAGGTCGCCGAGAGCGCGGTCATAGTCGAGGTTGTGCATTTGCTTATCGATCGAAGCCGCCTCGGACATGAGAAAGAAGCCCTCGTCACCGCCGCGCTTGCTCAGCACGTCGATGGCCTTGAATGTCATGTCCTTGAGGCCGGGAAGGTCGTTTGCGTGCCCCTCGCCGCCCAAGGGATCGTTTTTGAAGGTCTTGAGGTTGTCCTTGTACTCATTGCGGTCCAGCCACACAGGCATGACGCCCTGGCAAAAGACGCCGAGGGCGCGCTTGCTCGGGTCGGCGGCAAGCATCGACGTCCGATTCAGGCTGACGCTGTAGCCCTTGGCGGCGAACTTGGCGTAGTAGTCCTCTCCCTTGTAAGAGTGGAAGCCGGGGTAGAACTGCTCGGCGCCTCCACCAAAGAAAACGTCGGGGCCTTCATGATCGGTCCAGTTGTACTGTGGCACGCCGTTGAGAGCCTGGTCGATGAGCGTGGCATAGTCATAGCGGCGCCGAGCGTGGCCGGTGAGAGCGATAGGAGTGGCGTCGGCCAGAAATGCCGTCGAAACGGCACCCCAGGCTCCACGCTGCGTGAATATGTATATATATAAAAGTAACGCGTCCGTCAGCGGGGCATCAGGGGTATGTGAGAGCCGGGTGGACCAACGCGGACGCGGCGAAAGATCTCGACAATAGTCTCGACCTTTGGATCGTCAAGAGGGTCGGGTGAGGAGTCTGCGTGGATCCTGGACGGGCGTCAGCAGCTGGAGGTAGTGGAAGCCTAGATGCGAAAGAGTGAGTCGAACCCCATGGCATTGACGGTGCACTTGTGTCCTGAATACAAAGCAGAGGCCGAGTTGGCCGAGTCGGTCAGATAGCTGTCGATGGAGTGGGTCATTTGGTGGCCCAGGACGGGGAACTCGTCCATCCTCATTCGAGACTGATATCTGCCGTTGATGTTACTGTGAGCCAGCAGGCGAGCGGCCGTGATCTGAAGGAAGATGGGGTGAGTATGTATGTAAGTGCAAGCCTTTGCCCCATCATAAGGGACACGTACCATGTTGGTAGTCATGCCGTCGCCGATGAAGAGAATGACGTTCTTTGCCTTCTTCTCGGCCCGGGGACGAACGGTCCACTGCGCCTTGGTCTCTTGGCCGCCATAGTAGCGGAGCGTGACCTCGTACGTGCCGGACTTGTCCAGGGCCAGGTTGCGGTAGATTTTGGAAGCGACGTTGACGACGGATGGCGTATGGCGGTCGACGGCGAAGAGATCCTCGAACCACTGAAACTGCCAGTTCTCAAGCTCGGGCTCTTTCACTTGGAAGAAGTCCTCAAGAGGCCGGGGAGGCTTGCCGGCGGCGCTGATTGTCACGGTAAAAGCTTCGTCGGGGATGCCGCTGTATGCGGCTTCGGACCCGTTGATGGGCGCGTGTATCTCGACGCGAAGGTCGAAGCGCTGGCCGGCCAGGAAATCGCTTCGGTCGGGCGGAAGGATACAGCCAAGCGAGGGACAGGCTCCGAGCCGTCGAAAGGTCGAGGCCGAGGCGGCGGCGGCCAGCAAGACGACGGCGGCCAGCAGCTGCATCTTGGGCGAAGTCTGGCGATGATGATGGTCGATGACAACAGCGCTCTGGTGGTCGCGAGACGCGCTTTTTGTTCCTGTCTTGCGCGCGGGGCAAGGGAGCGGCCACATGCATCGAGGACAAGGGCAATGTCATAATATGCAGCTTATAAGGCAGCAGCGCTTGCAATGACGCCTTCGAGACTAGACCAGACCAGACGAGACCAGGGCGGCGTGGGATTCATTCGGCCCCGCCGTCCAGGGCGCAACGACGCAATAGATTATAGCAGTATGTATGTACGACACGGATCGCACCAAGGTCCCCCTCCCTCGGCGCCCTTGTCTCCCGGTGAGCGAATCATGGACGCGTACCGCTGAAATGGTTATACATAGTCTGCACAGCCCTATATGTCGCCGCCAACGATAATCAGAAGTTCGAGGGTATTAAGATGTAAACATTGGATACCCGCGTCACCTCATTGGTGGCGCCACTTTTCGCCTATCGTGTACATACAGTCGGGGTTCGCATGGCAGTCCACCTATATAGGTAGATAGAGGTGGGCTTGTTCGAGGCCCTGCTACGAAAGGCACGTTTGGTACGGCTGCGGGATGTATGTATGTATGTATGTATGTATGTTGGCACTCCCCCTTTTCTATGTAGACAGATCATCATTATTGAGAGTCAAATTGAGCACGACCCATTTGCCTCGTTAGGCTTTGATCGTTTCCTACCTACCTAGATAAGAATAGTAATCTAGGTAACAGTGTCATCCGGTCTAGCTCTCCGAGATAGGATGCCATCACGCAGGTTTAGCTGCGAGATCCGTCCAGCTGGCGTTGTTAATCTTCTCCTGACCGGCCTCGGACTTGAAGTGATAACCTCTGGCTCGAGGCCTTTCTCCCGATCCCTCTGGTAGCACGGCCTCGTACGCTCTCGCAAAGTCTTCTGCGCCCTTTTCAAAGTAAGTCAGCTCTTGGCTGAGGCTGCGTCGCACTCCGGCAAAAAATTCGCCAACCACGTGCTGGTTGTGAATCTGCAACAAGGTCCAGCCCAGCATCTCCTTGGCGCTCAGCAGATGATGCAAGTAAGCTCTGTGATGGTTCGTGCAGGCGTAGCACTGGCAAGCCTCCAGCAGTGGTCTCAGCGAAGAGGCATGATCCGGCGACCACATGTTCAAGCCCATGGGCTCGGCTTTTTCCGCTGCCGTAGGTGGAAAAGTAAAGGTGAAGGCTACGCCAGCATCCGACGCACTGTTGATGAAGGGTATTGTGCATATGTCGACGCCTAGCGCCACCTGACGCAGCACCTCGTGTGGCGTCTTTGGAACGTCCAGAGATAACTTTGGAAGAGAAGATAGCGAAGGGTAGCCGATGAGGTCGACCAGGATTCTGACGTCGTAGATTGCTAGTCCAGAAAGCTCATCGGTGACATCCTCGGCCAGATGTCTCAGGTAATTCCACTGCAACGGATATTCGACCGGAAGAATGGGTGCGAAGACGGAAATGCCCATCTCGCCGCATCTTTGACGTCCGCCAAGGTGGTGCAAGAATTTGTCAAGCCAAGATTCAGTTCTCTCTATCATCCTCACCTGCTTCTTGGCCGACGGCGAGGTATTTGTTTGCAACGTATCGCCGAGAGCGATGACGACATCTGGCCGCAGCAGTTGCGTCGCCGCTGCGAACTCGGCCACCGTTACGCTCGAAAATCCCGTCGACGTGAATAGAGTAACAGAATTTTTTGTGTTGCCCATTGGAGCGAGGACGGGTGGACACCGCCGAGCAGCAAGGATGGCAGCCCTGTCCAAGGGCAGGGCCGTGAAACTGCGAAGCCGGCCATTGTCTCCCGGGGGCGTCTGATAGATGGGTGGATGTTCCCTCTCGACGACTAAGAAACCATATCAGCCATGATTTCGCCCGAACTCCGGCGCCACATACATACAGTCCTCCAGAGCCATGTAGGCGGCGCCCAAAGACGTGTGCTTTTTCAGGTTATCCGGGGTCAGATGGGGCACGCAGCCCCGCGATGTGACGGCAGCATAGCTTGGAGTCTCGATGATCCGACGGCCAGGGAGGGTAAGTCTTCCAAGACGGGCCGTACATCTATTGGAAGTTGCCGAACTCAGTAGACGGAACGTCATGTCGGGAGAGTCACTCATGACGCCGGGAGGAGTTTTCTAGCTGAAAACAACGGCATCGAAAGTATCGATTGAGGTGTCGATTCTAGATTGAGTCCAAGATGAGAGGTTTCCTTTTGCCTTGCCCTTGCTCATGAGTCTGCATGAAAATGCATGTCAGTACATACTTACATATACTGTGGATGTACTCCGTATGTTAGGTCCTATGTATGTGCATATGTATGTTGTATGTACGGATATGCATGAATTCTGTCGAGCAGAATCTCACGAGGGCTTCATTATGATGGCGAAAAAAATTGCACAGTAATCGACTTTATTCGCACAGTAATAGCCCCGCTCCGACATTTTTCCGACCCTCGCTCCCGCTCTCTCTCTCTGGAGTATTCATATTTGCCACGGCACCTATTCCTATTAGACACGACATTCCCAGATTTAGGGATACGTACCTAATTACTAAGGCATTTTTCGGGCCGCCCTACTACGCGATATAATGCTAGTACAAGATAGAACGTTACTCGTAGTCCGTAAGTACTTATCTTCTTACTCACCTACGCGCGCGCGCTTTGCGTTTTTTACCTAGTAAAAACGGCAGAAATAGGTAAAGGTAGCCTAGGAAGGTATAGGAAGCTAAGGCAGGTAAAAAAAAGAATAAAGGCGGGCAGAGGTAGGTAGAAAAGATAGATACCTATAGATTACTAGTAACTTTAGATTTCCTACGACTTTATACCGGGTAAGAAAAAGATCTTACTAATCAGGTACGTACCGCTTATTTTAGTGATGTCGTGTCTAATAGGAATAGGTGCCGTGGCAAATATGAATACTCCTCTCTCTGTGTGTGTCCGCCAAGAACGTCCGTCCGCAAACGGACGTTGCCCACCTGGGGCTTCGGCTGGCCAATTGTGAGTGAGACTCGGCCAAGGGGTCGTCAGAGCTGTTGGCGGATGGCTTGTGCGCAAGGGCGCTCCGGTCATCGCCTGCCCCTCTTACATACATCGTGCTCGACTACATAGGTATCGAGAGAGTGAGAGAGAGACTGAGGGAAGAGACGAGGAGAAAAACCGGCAAATGGAGCCAGCAAGAAACGAACATCTCACGAAGCCCCGATCACAAGATCCTATCGCGCTTGGAACGGAGGTCACAAAGTTTAACCTACCGATCCCGCGCTGACCCGCCATCGGCCCGAGTCGACGCCCTCTTCGCAATCAGTTCCGCCGCCGCCTTATTATAGAGAGTCGTTTTCCGAGCTGTGGCAGCATGACTGGCCGCTATCATGACGAAGACGACGACAACAACAACAACGAACCTCAGGTCATCGTAACAGGCATGGAACAACGCGAAGCTGAGACCACTCCCGAGGCGGTCGTGCACCAGCCCCTCGACGTCGCACTCCAGGTTCAAGACGATGACCGTCCGCCAACGCCGCGCTTTATACAGGACGAGCAGACTTGGAAACGGTGGAAATGGGTGCCCTATCCCGTCCGCCGTTTCGCCAAAGCCGTGGGAAGATGGTCTGTCGGGCCCGCTGATGCTCGGCCTTATCGCATCCAGCCTGTCTTCCCTGCCGTCCAGCATCTTCCACTGAGGCTTGTCGATCGCTTCTTGCCCCAGCGAGCGTATCGCATGTGGCTCCTTGCTCTCTACTTTTCCATATGGGTCATCGCCTTCACCCTCGTCAAACGAAAGGGCAACATGGCAACCGAGGTGGCTGGCTGGGGTCAGCCGCAGACGATTGGCTGCGGCGCCTCGTACTGGGGCGCCGGCAACTATTGCGGCATCGACGGATCTCAGTGCCGACCCTTTTCCGAAAGTGGTCTTGCCTTCCGCTGCTCGAGCAGTTGTGCAAGCTACATGGTGCTGAACCCGAGAGCCGTTGGCGATCAAGAAGTCATCTACAGACCGCTCGTCGTTGGGGGGCCCTCCAACGACGTGCGGCCGGAGGAGGCTATCTATCGAGGCGACTCTTATATATGCGCCGCCGCCATTCATGCGGGCATCGTCTCCAATGAGATGGGCGGCTGCGGCGTCGTTAGTCTCATTGGTCGGCATCAGGGCTACGTCAGCTCGCAGCGGAACGGCATCACCAGCCTCGGCTTTGACTCTTACTTTCCCCTATCTTTTCGCTTTCTCAGTGGCCTCAGTTGCTCCTCGGAGGACTCACGCTGGTCCCTTCTGGCCGTGTCAGTTGTCTTTACGGCCTTGCTCTCCCTCTTCACAGCCTCTCCAGCCCTCTTCTTCTTCCCGACCTTTATCGGTCTCTTTTGGACCGTCGGCATGGCGCTGGATCCGCCGCCGCAGACGACAGTGGCCGGTCTCTTCTCCAATATACTCGGCAAGTTCCTCCCGGCCATGTTTGTGGCCTGGGTCATGTACGACAGGATGGGCGTCCGGCGCACGCTCAAGGACCTGACTGCGCAGGTGGAGAAGACGATTTTGTGGCTAGGCGGTTGCTGGTTCGGGGCCATGACCAACTATACGCTGAGCTTCATCCCGATCCAGCGGCTCAACTCGCATGATCTCAACCAGCAACCCGGCGCCAAGGCGGCTCTGGCAATTATTGTCATTGTTCTCGTCATCGTAGCCGCCTCACAAGTCTGGTTCTTCCGAAGAGAGGGCCGACTTGTCAAGTACCTCAAGCTCTACGCCGTCTTTTTGGGTGCCATCCTCCTCGCCCTCGTTCTCCCGGGGCTAAAATTACGTCTTCATCACTACATAACGGCACTCGTGCTATTGCCAGGGACTAGCTTGCAGATGAGGCCTTCGTTGTTGTATCAAGGTCTCCTCGTCGGCCTCTTCATCAACGGCATCGCTCGTTGGGGTTTCGATCCAGTGCTGCAAACGCCGCAGTCGTTGCAGGGCGATGCTCAGCGGGACTCCCTGCTGCCCGTGATCCTTCCGCCGCAGATCAACCTCGGCGGCGACACGTCCAACATCACCTTCGGTTGGGCCCCGCCTGTTGGGAGTGAATACGATGGCATAAGTGTCTTGGTCAACGACGTGGAACGGTTCCGCACCTACTTCGGCGATGCCGCCGGGGAGAGCGAGTTCGTCTGGACCCGTAACGCGTCGCTTGGCCTTTCGGAATACTTTAGATTTGCTTTCATGTCAGGCAGTGACAGTAACGATTACACCAAGGCCGGCACCTGGACGGCAGACGGGCAGTGGAAGGAGATGGCGGCGGGACCGTCTAGCGTTGGTGGGCAGGGCGCGCTTGAGATGTAGGAAAGACGACGACGACGACGATGATGATGATGGCGAGTGTATGCTTGTATGTGAGTGACCGTTTCGTCACATTCTATACAGTCAACATTGTTAATATTCTCTGCCGTGAAGCGGATGCCAATGTGACATGTGCCGCAACAGCTGGTTGCCGTTGTGTCGTGGCTCGGTACGAGGCGGCTGTTGGTAGCTGGAAAAGCAGGCGGCTGGAAACGGCAACCAAGACCATTCGTCGTTGGCTTGACGTCATCAAACGGGCGGCGTCGAGCCTCCAGATCAATGGCCTTGTGTCTTGTTGTCGAGGGCGAGGCTTGCGCGTTGTGGCGCTGAATGTTCCCACGGGTTTTGACTCAGGTGCGGAGCGCTGCCATGTTGAGTCTCGTTTCAACGCTTCGATTGTCCTCAAGTCATGACCTTATTGAGAACTTGTCAAGATAAATCGATCAATAACCTTGGCCTCTTTTCTTAACTGGTGATTCTTCTTGCGGTTCTTCCGGCACGGCATCATGCTAGGTGCATCGTCCCGTCTAGGACCAACGTTCAGTAACTGACAATAGGTTTGTCTCGGTCGAATGCCTACGATGCCGCTCTCTGCAACACGTGGTGGCTACAACGGCGTGGTTGCGGCGTAGTTTTGGGGCGTCGCATGGCTGAGTAGGTAGAGAAGGGTGGACGGCCAACGAGGGAAAGGCTATCTGTCAAGGGATGAGTTATTCTAGGCTTTTGACATGGCTTGTGACAGGTGGGACTGGAGTGGTGATTGTCGCTTTCACTTTACTAGGCCTCTCCGTCATGCTCTCATTACTGATGAAGGGCCATCCAGCTCTCCATGAGTATCTTTGCGCGGGTGCTTCAGTTAACAAGAAGGGAGGGCATCACATGACCGGTACAGTTTACAGCGCGGAGTTGAGATCACGTGATCCGACTCTTGGGTCCTCTTCTCATGATTCTCCACCAACGACAAACAGGCGCATGGAAAAAATGACGTCGTACCAGCGTTTGCCTCTTCCAAACCGCCCTTCGTTGCTCGGAGTTTTGGGCAAACGATCGAGACTGTCGAAACAACGAGCAACGAGGGCGAGCGAGTGTTGAAGCGATTGAGTTGATTGCTCCCACTCAAGCATCAGGTTTGGGCCAGATTGCCAGACAGACTCAACGGCCGGCGCTGCGAAACTAAACTGCCTTGGTCGATGCTTCTTACTCATGTTTCTTCTGTCAATCTGATGTTCCGGCGAGGCATCGAGCGAAATTGTCCTTTGTGTCATGAACAGCGGTAACCCTTTTTCCGCCTGTCATGACGCCTGCCATGACTTTGACTATGTCCGCCGGCGTTGTCGTTTCTTGACATGGCTTTATGGCACGTGGTCTTTTGGGGACACGGCTTTGAACACGGCATTTCAGTCCCCCCCTTTTGTTACTTACTAGTAGGTAAGACAGCCAAGCACGAGTGAGCGACTACGATGCATAAAGATGCCCAATCCAAGGCAAAAAAAAAGAGGTGATAAAAAAGGGCTGTTAAAGATTCAACACTATAGAAATGCTTCTCTCACTCATCAAACATGTCCGCTCATCTCCACTGCCTAATTGGACATGTAACAATTGGGGGGGGAAAAACCGCCTTGCAGACAAGACTGACGTGTCAGTGGTATAACAACAAAACAGGCAACCAGCTCGCCATCAATCCGGAAAAGAGCATCTCGCTTCCTCTCGCGTTCCCTAATAGTATCTGCCTCCTCCGTGATGACGCCGGTGGTGATGCGACTGACGGCCGTGTCGAGGGGGACGACTGTGTCGGGGAGGTCGAGAGTACCCGCCGGTAGAGTAGCCGCTGTAGCGACCGCCGCCGTTGTAAGGCCCAGCTTGAGGCGGGCAGCCTCCTTGTTGGCGTCTCCTCCCGCCAAAGATTCTCCGGAAGAGCCTTCGTAGGAAGAAGACCATGATGAGATGCGGCCGGTGGGGGATAAAAAAAAGGGAGGAGAAGGTTGATGCGACGACTTGTTCGACTGTTGATTGTTGTCTTGCAAACGAAGGTCGGCAGAGGTTGGCAAAAGGTTGTGTGTTGAAGAAAGGACAGTTTCGAGAGTTTCGAACAAACTCGTAGACAGCAACTAACCAACCCCCATCCCCCTCCCCCCCCTCTATATATATATACACACGTGCGTGCGCAGGAGTCAGTTACGCGTCGCGACGGCAAATGACCCGTCCGTCTCGCGTCTTAGTCAAGCGAACAAAGAGCCAAGAAAGCCAATCCCAGTCGGAATCGGGCTGTGTCTGCTTGTAGGCTCGAGCCAAGAGGAGCCGTCTGTTTCATGAGGTGGAGCGGCTTTATGGACATGACTACGTCATCTGCGCGGAAATCCGATTTCTTTTTTTCAAAGAGAGGAGTTTGTGTCGTGGACCTTGATGAAGGGGGTTATAGGTTGCGGGTTGGTTGTCAGGGTTGATTGGTTGTGTGTGGTGTTGAGGTTGTGATGGTGTTTAGGGCGCGTTGTGTAGGGGTAATGAAGCATAGGTAGGTAGTAAGTAGGTAGGCAGTTTAAGGTTGGTCTCGAAAGTATGAGAGGGGGGAGAAGTTGTCGAGTTAAGAGGCGTAACTCCGGGTGATGCATGTGGCGAAGCAACCAAGTCAACGTCACCGACCATCCAAAGACTCGAATCTGTTCTCGGTCGTCAGTACAAGTTCGAATATTGCAGCCATGAAGGACCCTTCTTCAGCAGCAAGGGACCACGATGCAGAGACCCATAGACTACGCGCCTTGATCGATCTCGGCTCTCTTGGCAAGACCATGCATACACATGTCATGACCATCTGACTCGACTCTTTTCGAAAAAGGGACCAACCAGATCACCTGTTTTTTTTTGTTTCTTCAACTCATTCTCGCGGTCTCTCTTTCTTTCCAACTGGCAATCTCAATCTCAACTCGAGGCTTTTTTTTTTGAGACAAGGTCGTAATTTGCCGCGCTGGTTTCTTCCATGAGGGTTGGCTGTCTGTATGTATGTATGTAGTTCTTTTCAGCTCGCGTGTTTTCCGTCGGCCATTGCAACAAAAAGCCGTTTCGAAGGTTGTCTTTGGAAGGAGGCGATTTAGGTTGAAGAAGCATTCCCGGTATGCCATCCGGCCATCGTGACGACCGTCCGTACCTTGAGAGTTCCCTTCCTCTGAAGGTTCCGCTGTCTTTGACCGAGACGACATTCTAAAATGCCTCGTTGATGTGACGGCAGCCCTTTTATACCCCGTCAGGAGTCAAAAAGCGTTGTAAGCAGTTGGTATTCGGCTGTGTCTCTATGAGAGGCATCTTCATTGACCGAGTCATGTTTCCATTACGTCGTAAGAACCGAACTGTGGGATAAAGCAATCATTCTGGCAACGAAATTGCTTCAAACCTATATAGAGGCGTCTATATTCACTAGATTGAGCGCTTCCCAAGCATATAAAAGTCTATACTGAGGACTGGGCAATAAGCCATCATCATTGTATTGGCGACATAACTCTCCGAGCTTACCTGCCGGTAGTAGAAGGAGGTGAACAAGCAAGGGAAAGACGTGTAATGTCGAGATATGCAGCCGTAATGCAACACGGTCACATAGCAGAGCAGGTTCATAAAGCATCCAAATCGGACCATATGTTTCTATCAAACCACCTACCGACTATTTGAGCCAAGAAGCAAAGGTCTTTTCATCTAACAGAGATGGCGTCAAAATCTATTTCCTCAGCTCGAATCATCAAGTCGATAACGATCAACTCTTGTGTCTATAGCCAAGTCAAGTCCCTGTCCTCCTTTTATTGGGACGATGATGGAAAAGAGGGGGGGGGGGGGGGGGTTGGGTGATATGGGTTACGCAACAGGTGATGCTCGCATGCACGAGGGAACAACTACCGACGAGTCATGCTTATGGATCCAGGCCTTGGGGTCGTTGCACCGGGAGGATGACAATGGGTCCTGCGAGGTGGCACAGAAATAGAGGCCGATACGCTGCTGTTTCCGTCGGCTGGTTCTACATATGCGCAGTTGAAGAAGCATCTCGTCGTTTGTTCTGTGTTGCAAGCCAGAGAGGCTTTTTCCAGAGCTATCGTGTGTCTGTCTTGTCATCAACTTCTCTCCCTCCCTCTCTCTCTCAGACATACATACGCACACTCTCTCTCTCACTCTCACTCGATCCAACTCCCATTTGTCTAATAACCAACCAAGGACTCAAACGGTTAACAAACAAACAAAACGAAAAGATGAAGCTCATCCTCCTCATCTTCGCCGTCATCGAGAGCGTCTCCTGCGCGGCCGAAGCCGTCTCGAGACACGGAAGCCATTCGTCAAACTTGCCAAATTGGTTCGGCTCGGTGCCGGAAAGGAGCGGCACCTGCTGGCATCCCAGCAGATGTATGAACAGTATAAGATCATGTAGGAGATGGTGTCACCGTCGGAAGGTTTCTCATCAGCGGCGTGGCACATGCGCTTACGGGATGATCATGTGCTGCTGCCGGATGAAATGACGACTGCATTACGTGTAAGGCAGGGGTTGATGAAGAGAACTCGAGGCTGGCAGTTATTATGTTATGTTTATACTTGATACTCGACTGCTCGTTTCGTTAATAAACTGAGTGTAAGTATGTATGTATGTTATAGGTGTTTCTGGTTTCGACGGTTCTCGAAACGTAACGCTGTTTGTTATCAGATGACGTATTAACAATAGCAAAGCAGCAGCATACATAAGGAAAGTCATATCTCCAAGACGAGAGACGATGGCTTCTTTTGCTTCTTCCCGACACAAAGAGACGGTATCGCTCGAAAGCGTCCCCCCCCCCAGCAAACCAGTCTCTACATACATACATCCAGTTCAAGATGATGAATGTCCTAAAACAGACAAAGACAGTAAAACAAGCTACACACAGTCGTTTCTGACAGGCCTTTCGAACCCTGAACAAGGTAAGATGTGTTATGCGAATCGTACAATGTTGATTTCAACGCCCCCAAGCAATCGATATCTCAACCTCCCTCCCTCCCTAAACCCGATACATTTTTTTACCCCCGACATCTCGACATGATTAAGAACAAAGACGCAAAGCAAGCCTCACAATACACGAGTTGTCAACATGAAATAAGTAAAAAAAACCGGCGGCATAAAAGCAGCCCGAGAAAGAGATATAAAGGGAAGAAAAAAACACCACCAGCTCCCCTCCCTAACAAAACGAAGACACGGAGGGAGGAAAAGATGTCAAAGTTTCCTCTGCGCAAGGGGGGAAGAAGGAGAACAAAAACCCAGCTGGTCTGATATAGGGGGGGCTTTAACAGACAAGAAAGACAGCCTCTCCCGACGTTGAATCAAGGTTGAAGAAGAAGAAGAAAACGCCGGTGAAGAATGATTGAGGGAAAAAAAAGAAGGAGGACAGAAAGGTGGGGGATTAAAGAGAAAGAAAGAAAAAAAGAAGGGAATTCGTCTCATCGCCTTTCCCCCTCGTCGATTCGTTTCACTGACGCTGGCTTTGCCGTAAATGCCAGAGAAGAAGAAGAAGAAGAAGAAGAAGAAAAAAGGGAGAAGAATGAAGAAGATGAGTCGGGGAAAAGACTCTCGAGTTACCCTTGTTTTTTTTTTTCTCTCGTGGAGAGGAAGAAGGGGGGGGGGAATGAAGTGGCGGTTCCCGAGGGGGGGGGAGTGGGAAACGAGAGTGTCAGAGAGAGTGTGTCAGAGAGAGAGAGAGAGAAAGAGAAAGCGAGAGAAAGAAAGAAAGATCCCTGTAAAAATGGCTTGCAGGAAGCGAAGAAGAAGAAGAAGAAGAAGAAGAGAAAAGAAGAGGGAAGAAAAGACGATGATGATGAAGGCCCCCCCTTTTTTCTTCCCCTGACCGAAAGAAGCTTCTTCTTCTTCCCCCCCCAAGATTCACCTTTCCCTTCATCTCTTTTCTTTCCTTCTCTCTCTCTCTCTCAAAAGAAAAGAAAAACAAATCACGCGGTCCAAGCCTCGTGGGAAAAAAAAAACACTCAATCCGGGCCAACCTCCCCCTCCAACCCCTGGTCTCGCAGCCAGACGCACGCACGCCACGCCACGACGCAAGCCTTCTCTCGCCGAAAGTGACCGAAAAAAAAAAACACCCCCCACCGGCTTCAGTCGACGACTTCCCCGGTTGTTTTCCGGCGCCGTTGTCGGAACGGTGAGGAAGGGGGGGGAAGAGAAGAGAGGAGAGGTGAGGTGAGCAAGGGAGGGGGGTGGATTGGAAAAGAGGGAGAGAGAGAGAGAGCATCGTGTGTGATTCTTCTGGCGTTTTTTCTTTTCTTTACTTTCTTTTCTTCCCCTTGCGCCACGTCTGACGTTCCCGCCCCCTCCCCTGCTTTGTGTCTGTTTTCTCGAGATTTTTTTCGGTGGCGGTGACGTTGACGTTGACGATGTTGTCGCTTTGCTGGCTTGAGGGTCAACCTGATAGAAGACCATGATGATGGCCAAGATGGTTGAAGAAGAAGAAGAAGAGGAGGAGGAAACGAGTGATGATGATGATGATGATGATGCCCTGGCATTATTTCTGTTTCCCCCCCGCAAACCTGCTGCCACACTTGACGTATATCTTCTTTCCTGGCGAGGGCTTGAAATAGAACATGAGGATTGGAAAATGGAAAAGGGGGGGGAGAAACATGATGATAGTGTACAGCATTTTTTCATCGCAAAGAAAAAAAAATCAGCAAGAAATAAAGCAAAAAAAAAAACATCGAGAGAGCAAAGCTAAGCCGTGCTCCAAGAGTAGTTATTCATCGAGTCGAAAGAGCCCCTGGACCCAGCTCCGTAAACACTACCGCCAGACTCATTCTTCAGAGGCGGAATAACCGAAGAGCCAGCCTTATACGGCTCATGAGCAAAAGAATAAGGCCTCGCGTCAGCATAAGCAAGGCTAGAACTCTGCTCTGAAGAAGTCGTCGTCGTAGCCGTCAACGACGTCCACGAACTAGGAGGCGGATACGTAGACTGCGAGGAAGAAGCCGCCTCGGCACTCCCTCCAGAGCCCGTGCCGCGATAAGGACCGTACCGATACTCGGAAGACGTGTCGGTGGTGGCGAGCGAGCCCGAGCTGTGAACGGAATGATGGCTCGATTGGCGCGGACTCTTGGATGGGCGAGGGTTGCTGTCGACGTAGCGCGGCATGCTGAAGGCGCTCTCGACAGCCGGGCCGGATGACGAGCCGTACGAGTAGTGCGGTCTGGTCGTCGCGTCGTTTCCCGGCAGCGGGAGCGGGACGGAGGACGGTCCCATCGAGGTCGGGAGCGGCATCTCGTTGCCTTCTGCGCCGAAGCCGGTTGCCGCGCTGGAGAGGGGGAGCTTCGGGTAGGAGTCGGCTCCGAGGGATGTCGATGGGTAGGCGGTTGGGGTGGAGGATGTCCAGGGGTAGGAGCTGTTTTTTTTTTTGAAGTTGCCTCCGGTCAGCTTATCGTTCTTGACGATGGTTTTTTTTTTGTCTTCCGTCGTCGTCTTCTTCCTCCCGGCGCACACGCACACACGTGTGAGCTCCTCCTCTTCCTCTTCCTCTTCCTCTTCCTCTCCCCTTCCCGCCGTCCTCCTCCTTCTCCTCGTCTCTCTCTCTCTCTGTGTGTGTAACTGTATACTATCTAGACATGATTCCTCCTCCCCCATCTCTGCCTCTCCCTCGCTATCAGATTATCAGATAACCCTATCCCCTATCCTCCTCTCATCCGGTTGAAACCCCTGCCCTATTCTATCTTCTCTCCCCTTTTGCCCCCCCTTTCCCCTCCCCAATCCATTCCCTTCCCTACCCTTCCCTTCCCCCCCCCTAATCTAATCTCGATCTCGGATCTCGGGGGCGACGACGACTTACTTAGACCGCAACGACGAACTCAGAGAGCCGCTCTGCGCTTTCGGCGGGCTGAAGGTAAAGGACGAGCGAGGCACCTGCATGTCGATGCCTCTCGTTTTCGGATCCTGCCGCAGACTCAGGGCGCTGGCGACGACGCCCAGTCCCGTCTCGACCAGGGCCTGACCCCTTGATCCGGCGCTGGAGCCGAGGAGGGGAATCTCCTTTCGCGCTTGAAAGTTTCTCGGGCTCCGGCCTCGAACGACGATGGGCGCCGTCGTCGACTCGGTCAGCACCACCTTGGAGCTGTCGGTCAGCGTGCCCAAGACTCTGAGGTGCAGGACGAAGTGCTGTTGCAGTTCTTTTCTGCGTCCGTTGTTTGCCGTCGCTCTGCAGTCAAGGAGGGGGGGGGAAGAAGAAGAAGAGAGAATTCTGTTTAGCTGACCAGAAACTAGGAGAGGGAAAGGGTTTTCTTCTTTTTTTTGTTGACTTACATACGAAACTGCAAACGTCGCCAGCCGATGGGGTAAACGGCCAGCTCGCCCTCGGTATCGCCACCGTCATCCTGAAAGGGAATCAACGGCAGCGTCGGCGGCTCCTGATCCGGAGCCTGGTTGATCTCGGGCGAGTTGGGCGGCGGCGTCTTCCAGGGGATGACGATGAGCCGGACCGGGTTCCCGTCGACGGACTCGATGGCGGATATGGCCACCTCCATGCTGGAAACGGGCACCGTCTCGTTGGCCTCGTTGACGACGGAGAGCTGACCGCGCGGCATGACGAGCGAGCCGCTGACCTGGAACAGGTTCCGACGATAGCACGTCAGCTCGGGCTGGATGATGGAACCGTCGCTCGCGCTCGAGGGCTGCTCCGAGAGGAAGAACATGCCGTGCAGCTGGGCCGACAGCTCGAGCTGCTGGACGCGTCCGTGCTGGTCGAGGATGGTGGTCTTGTCGTGGGAGCGTCGAAAGGCCAGCATCTTCTGATCCTGGTTGACGTTGAGTCGCGATCCGTCCTCTCGCAGGTCCTGCACCATCTCCTGGTAGGCCGGCGGCTCTGCCTGGGAGAAGGATCGCTTGAGGTTGGAGTAGCTCGGGTGACGGTCGTAAGGGCTGGCTTCGTCCTGGGAGTAGCCGGGGCGGTAGGCGTAGGCCTGGTGGTCCATGGATCCGTGGCCGCCGCTCCGGGGACGTCCGGCGGAAGGGTTGTGAAAGGCGGACGAGTCCATGACGCCTCCCAGGCGGCCGGGGAGGTGATGGGTCGAGCCGCTGTAGTTGGACCAGATGTTGGCGTGAGCTGGCTCGCCTCTCAGCTCCGTCATGGTGGCCGGGTATGCTGCCGTGGTCATCATGAGCTCATGTCTTGTTGTATGTGATTTTGTTTATTTTTTTTTTTTTTGACACGATCAACAAGGTTCGTCGTTTTTTTTTTCTTCTTTTCTTTTACTTGTTGATGATTCTGGGATTATGGCCAAGGTGAGGAGAGAGAGAGAGAGAGAGACGGAGGGGGGAGATGTGGGTTTGTGATGTTTATTCTGACGATAGAGGAGAGAGGAGAGGAAAGGAGGAGAGCAAGAGAGTTGACCGACAGAGTTAGTTGTCTTTTCAACTTGGTCGGGAGAAGACAATAACTAGTCGATGCGCGCGGGAAGAGAGAAAGAAGTAGAAGAAGAAAAGAGTAGAAGAGAGAAAGAAGAGAGAGGGATGGAGGAAGAGAGAGAGAGAGAGAGGGAAGAAGATGGAGGCTTTTTGGGTAATGAATAGGTTGATGAGAAAATACGGACGAGGCCGCCGCTACTTGTATATTCTCTCCTTTGTATCCCCAGATGGAGCCCATATACAAATGGGAGGACGGCAGATTAATGTTGGAGGGGGGGGGGGGGGGGGGGGGGGGGAAGGAGGGGGGGGGGGGGGGGGGGGGGGGGGGGGGGGGGGGGGGGGGGGGGGGGGGGGGGGGGGGGAGGGGGGGGGGAG
>PDHQ01000221.1:0-58437 GCA_003339415.1 Ophiocordyceps camponoti-saundersi (nom. inval.) | reverse complement strand
TAGTATTTTTATTAGTATTTTTATTAGTATTTTTATTAGTATTTTTATTAGTATTTTTATTAGTATTTTTATTAGTATTTTTATTAGTATTTTTATTAGTATTTTTATTAGTATTTTTATTAGTATTATTATTAATATTCTTATTACCCTTTTTATTAAGTTATTACCCTTCTTAGTACCCTTCTTAATACCCTTTTTATTACTCTTCTTATTACCCTTCTTATTACTTTTTTTATTACCTTTTTTATAACTTTTCTTAATCTTATTAGCCCTTTTATTAGCCCTTTTATTAGCCTTCTTATTAGCCTTCTTATTAGTTTATTTATAACTCTTTTTATTACTTTTTTATTACTTTTCTTATTACTTTTATATTATTATATTACTTTTCTTATTACTTTTATATTATTATATTCCTTTTCTTATTACTTTTATATTATTATATTCCTTTTCCTATTACTTTTATATTATTATATTCCTTTTCTTATTACTTTTATATTATTATATTATTATATTATTATATTATTATATTATTATATTATTATATTATTATATTATTATATTATTATATTATTATATTATTATATTATTATATTATTATATTATTATATTATTATATTATTATATTATTATATTATTATATTATTATATTATTATACTATTATATTATTATATTATTATACTATTATACTATTATATTATTATACTATTATATTATTATACTATTATATTATTATATTATTATACTATTATACTATTATACTATTATATTATTATACTATTATACTATTATACTATTATATTATTATAATATTATACTATTATACTATTATACTATTATACTATTATACTATTATACTATTATACTCTTATACTACTTATAGCTTAATATAACGATTAATTAAAGACCCCTTAATTAATAATATATATATCTATTAAGTCTAAGCATAACGGCCCTCCCCTTAGGCAACTAATTACTTAATAGTCACCTGACTAAATGACGTAACCCCTTTTATGCTAGCCCCTCCAGCTCCCCACAACTTACAAGTGACCTAGAGGGCGGCGTTACCACACCGAAAGGGATACACAAGCTTTTTATAGATATACTATCTGACATCGACTTTCTATCCCATCGTAAATGCAAATATTCTCGATAGGCACGTATTGTCTCGTAATAATCTTAATTATCTCCTGCGCTACCATTCCACCTGTGAAGGCTGATATGTTATGTAGCTCTCCGTTAGCAAATCTCGAGACCTCTCTAGCTACCAGGACAGCGTTTTGTACACCGGTCAGAGCTGGAGCTCGTCGGAGAATGCAGGAAAGGATGTCTGCTTCTGAGGTGGTCGCGCCCTGTTCAATCGCAGACAAGGCCAAGTAAATCGGAATTAGAGATGCTGGCACATCACACCCAGCATTGGCCGCATTTTTATTATGGGTGAGCTCTTTCTCTGCGAAAATTCGAGTCAGTGCTGTTCATAGATTTGACAACCTAGTCAAAACTTACGCATAATCTCATTAACTGTAGACTCGGTCCCTTTGTCTGCGTTAACAAGCTTAATAAATTTCGCGTTCCTGCAGAAAAGTTCCACGTCTCCTTTAGAGATTTCATCCCCTCCGGGCATGGTTCGGACTAGCTCGAGCACATCGCAAAAATCCTTTTGCGCCTTTTCTCTGTAGAGACTTTGAAGTCGCCTATAGACCGCAGAGTGCGCCTTCATGTCGGGAAGGTTGCCTGGCAGGGGAAGTTGTTCGTACAGAGAGTAAAATTGCTTCACGGCTCGAGCAATCGTCCAGAATTGAGGCTCAAGGGCGTCCTACCAACGTTAATTAAATTGTCTCCTTAGTTTTGTGCCCTGTGGGCAAGAAGCTGCGCGTACCTCGTAGTGATCACAACGTTCGAATATTGCTGCCAATGATGCAGGTAGAGTATGTGGTGTAATTAGTTTCATAACCGAGGATATGGCCTCCTCAAAATTCTCCTCTCCACCTTCTGCATTGTTTCTGCGCATGGCGTTCGCTATCATGTTTCGGAACGCTATCTTGTCGCTGTAAGTAACGGGGTTCGCAGAGCTATGATCATCTCTCCACACTAAAAGGTAATGCAGTAATATGGCTACCAATGGTAGATGGCCATGATCAAGATCATTGAGATTATCAATGTTGTCCGTCAACTCACTAGTGAATGCTACCAACTCCGGCCACGGACTTAGCAGTCTCAAATCAACAGTGGAAGCGTCATCTGGATGTGTCTCAACCACCGGAAATTCGCCCGGTAATGAGATGTGAAAGTAGGAATAAAGGCCCACAGACTGAACAGCTATCGACGGTGTCTGGCTCTCTCGCACATGTGTCTGAAGAATGGCGAGCTGGTCTGACCTCAAAGGTAGCACGTATAGAATTATCGAAAACGGTTCTGCTGAGTTAAGAACATCTAGTAGACCAAGCCGAGTCTTAGCAATCGGAAGAAACCCGAATTAGTGACCAAAGCCAAAGCATTCATTGCATGTTTGGGGGGTAGTGCGTACATTAGGCGTCGGAAAATAGCTGCCACGAACCCCAGGGTTCAGCTCCAGCAGATGATTCATACAGCACTGTGCCCTCAACTTGCCGCGATCGCTCTTCTCGAGGAAGAAGTTAACGCCCAGGTCTTCGTCAGTGACAATGCCTTCGTCGACGATGGTGAAACTACCAATACCTGCAGAGACAGTTAGCAACTTGACCAAAACAGAAAACATTGTCACCAACCAGGAAGGACAAGGTTTTTCAGCGTTTCGACCCCGACTGTCGCACCGCCGGAGTTCACAAGGAGGACATTAGCGCGTTCGAGGGCAACCTGACCGGAAGCTGCCCATAGCCTCAACTGGCGATCATATTTCCTATCCTTGTCAGACGGAACATGGACATCAGACTCGAGATTTATCAAATCAGAAGCCATGGTTAAGAGCGTGTCGGACAGGGCAGTGAAATCGTGTCTATTTGGCAGACGAATCTGTTAGCAGCGCCCACTGATGGCGGCCTCTAAATCATACCCAACTCAAGGTGCCGACCAGATCACGTGTCGCACTTCACATAAATAAGAGATAAGTAGCAAGGCGTCATATTTTTCTAAAATATTATTCTTTATCGAGTAAACTTCGAAATTATTTTTAACTTAATTAAAAAAGTTTAAACTACGGACGTAGATTATATTATTAAATATATAACATTTTAAACTTGAATTTTTTAAAAAATATTATTATTTGTTAAGGATTCTTATATAGCTAAAATAACTATATTATAGTAAGCAGCTTAGTTAGATCGGCGCGGCGCGCGCGCCTAATAACTTTACTTAGTAATATAACTCTTTTTAATAGCTTAAAATACTTACTATAAGTTAAATAATTTTCTTTTACTAAAATTTATATAAGTTAAAAAACTATTAATATAATAAAATACTTTAATATATAAAAACTTATTATTACTTAATAATTATAATTTTTAAGCTATATTATTATTATTATACGCTGCCCTCCTAGCGTAGTAGTTAAGCGTTTAGAGATATTAGTCTCCTATAAGAGAGGCAGTCGGTTCGAATCCGGCGGAGGGTATAGGTGTTTTTTACCCTAACTATATAGCCGGGGTACGGTCCGACCCCGGCATAACCCCGGTAGGAGTAGTAACCCTGCCGGGCTCCTTCCCTTCCTCGGCAGGAGTAGTAACCTAGCCGAGGCTTAGGTAAGGTAAGGCGCGGGGTAAGGGTATAGTTAGATAACGTAAGTTATTAGAGGAATAGGTCCCTTTTAATAGCGATTATAATTTAATAATAAAGTATAATTATAAAGTAATATATCTTCGCTATAGTATTTACTAATATATATACTAAAATTACTTAAAACTTAGATAAGATATATAATAAGAAATATAGGTACCTCTCGCTTAGGACTAGCGTAATTTCGGATATTTCCTATAATAATTAAGCTTTCTAATACGATATAATTAGCTTATAAGCTAGCCGAATATATTAAGTAAGGGGTTTTCCCCTAGGCACTCCGGTTTTTCCTCTTTATTAAACGATTATATATTTAGATACCTATATAAGTTATTAAAGTAATATAATATATATATATTATTATACGCTAGTATATTATATAAACTTAAAACTATCTCTTATATATTTTAAAAGAAGGAAAAATTAGAAAACTTAGAGTAAAACTTTATTTTTAAGTATTACCTTAGCTTTAAGTTAAACCCCGTCTATACCTAGCACTTTATATATTTAATAAGTTAGGTAATAATAAGTAACTTAAAAGTTAATATATTCCCTAAAATAAGCTAGCGGTAGCGAGTATTATAACTTAGAAATATGTTAAGTAAATAATAATATTAATATTATAAATAAAAATTCTAAGCTAAGGAGAGAGAGGAGAAAAAAAGAAAAACTCTTATAAGCGAAATCCTAATAAAATATATAAGGGTATATACTAATAGGGATAGGAGAGGGTATATATATTATATTATGCTAAGGACTTATAAGGTATTTAGGCATATAGAAGGTAAAAAGAGGGGAAAAACTAAGCTAGGCTTAGGGGAAAACCTATTACTAAATAGTTAATAGCTAGTAAGGTAAAAATAATAAGTAAGGAGAGGGTATTATAGCGGGCTTTATACCGGTTTACTAAGTTATAATAGCGGGTTTACGGTAAATTAAGCTAGGTTTAAAGGTTGCTAAGGTAGGGGTAGTAATAAACCTTAACTATAAAAGGGTAGATATTAGCTAAATTTTTAGTAAAGGGGAAAAATATATACTGCTATAAAAGGGAAAAGTATATATTAGTATATATTATAGCGCCTTATAATTAATAAGCTATTTATTATAAGGTATAAAAACTTATAGCTTATATAATATAAGGCTTTCTTTTTTTATAAATAATATTAATTTTTAATTTCCTTTTTTATAATAATATCTTTTTTTATAATAATAATAGCTTATAATTATAAAATAAAAACTAATAATAAATAAGCTACGCCTTATAATAATTATATTTTTAAACTTATTTAAGATTATATTTACTATTTATATATTAGCTATTAAGATTAGCTAAATTAATTATATTTTATATAAGCTAAATATTAATAAAATTAAGCTAATATTTAATAATAATAAATATATATATATATATATTACTTATATATAAATAAACTTTACTTATATATTAATATATCCTTAGCTTAAAAATAATATTAAGGAATTATATATTATATAAGATAAAGTATATAATAAATAATAAAAGTTTAGTAAGGTATAAGCTATAACTAAAAAATCTCTCCTTAATTTAGGACTTAAATTAAAGCCGCGCTTATAAAAATATAATCTAGGCGAGGAATACTTTAAAGGGTATTTATATTAAAGTTATAAAGAAGGTAAAAAGAAAGTAAAGGGAGAAAGGGGGGAGATATTAATCTCTATACTTAAATCGATTTATATTACCTTAAAGTAAATTAATACTTATATTAATTAATAAATTTTAGCTTTATAAGCGTGGCCTAAGATATACTTAGCTTAAGTAAGAAAATATTAATAATATTTAAAAAGCTAGGAGTATTAGCTTAAGCTTTACCTAAGTTAAGAATAAAATTAATTTATAAAATAAATAAAGCTTATAAGCTAATAATAATAAAGCTTACTAAGGCGGCGCTTATAGTGCTATTAAAAGGTAAGGATAAAAGGTAAATATTTTTTATTATAATTTAAATATATTTTATTAAGATAAAGGGCCGCGCTATATTAAAAACTTTTATAATTATATTAAATATAAATAATAGTAATAATAACTTACTTTTTATTTTTATAATTAACTTAAAATACTTATATCTTATTAAGGTATATTTTAAAAAAAGTAAAAAAGGGAGCTTATACTAAGTTAGTTTTAGCTAAAATAATAATATAGTTTTAAAGTTAAGGGCTATACTAGTATAAAATATTATAAAGTTAAGCTTAATTAGAGAGGAGGCTATTAAGTTACTTATAATAAAAGTAACTTTAATTAAAATAATAGCTATTATAATAGCTATTAATATTTATATAATTATAATAACTTATAATATAATTATAATAAGGATAGCTTTAGCTAAGTCTTAAGTTCTCTAAACGCTTAAAATTACTTAGCTTTAAGTTATATAATTACCTAATATTAGCTAAGAGTTTTAATTATTTAGTTTTTAATATAACTTACCTTTTATTAACTTAAAATTATTAAAGAAGAATAAACTTAAGCTATACCTTAGTAAGGTATTAAGGAGGCGTAAGGGACTTTATAATTATAAATTATTTTTAAAATACTTAAAGATTTTAGAATTAATTAAGTTATTCCTTAATAAAAATAATAAGTTAACGCTAATAATAATTACCCTTAGTAATATATAATTTATAGCTATATTAAATCTAATTATTATACTAAGCTTATTCTAGCGATAAGTAATTATATTTTAGCTAATCGCTACTTGAAGCTTATTATAGCGTTAAGCAGCTATATTATAGCTAATAATTACGCTAAGCTTATTATAGCTTACTACGCTTAAAGTAACTTTAAGTAAAACGCGCCTTATTATAAATATTAATAGCTTTACGCTAAATAAGCTTACGTTTTAAGGCTAGCGTTAGTTTATAGCTACTCTTACTAATAAAAAGGCTAGAAAAACTAAGGAATTATTAGATAAGGGAGGGGATAATAATTAAAATATAATATATATAAATTCCTTTAAAATATAAAATAAGTTATAGATAAAGTAAGTAAATTAATAATAATATAATTATAATAATATATATAAGATAAGATTATATCTAATCTTAGTTAGTTCTAAAAGCCTTAATATAAAATAAGTTTATAAGTTAAAATTAATATAAGTTAGTATATTAAAGTATTTATTTTATAATTATAATTATAGATAAGTAATATTTAAGCTTTAAATATAGCTTAATATTAAAAAAAATAAGCTAGGATAATTTATAGCGCTATTTAATTAAGTAAGGGTATTAAAGAAATAGATAATAAATATTCTCTAGTCTAGTCTTATATTAATATAAAAAAGTGATTATTTTTAGCACGCGCTTATAAAAGAGGAATTTTTTCAAACTAATCTTACTTATATATAATTATATAATTATAGTACTAATATATTTCGATAAATGTTTATATTTTTTAAGTAACTTTACCTTATTAAGGTAAAGTAAGAAGTTAGAGGGGAATAAGGTAAGCTTAGAATATTTTATATATAGTTAGTTTTTAAAATCCTCTTACTTAGCTTTTTAATTTTAATAAAAAAAGTTTATTATATATTTTTTATCTAAAGGTAATATATTATTTCTTATTTATATTTAAACTTAATATAAGTATTTCTTTAATAGCTATTTAGCTATTTTTTATCTTATTAGTTAATAAAAGGGAAAGTATAAAAAAACCTTAAGATATTTTTAAAAGCGGTTTAAATTCTATTTAATATTTTTATATATTTTAAATAATAAAAGGTATTAGTCTTTCTTTTATTTAAATAAAAGTTAAGTAAGGGAACTTAAGATTTAGCTTTAAGGTAATAAATAAGTATAGCCTTATAAGTATTAAATATTATCTTAAAATAATATTACTAAACTAATTTTAAAGCCTTAGCTAAGCTTAGTAAGTTTCTACTTATAAGGGTAATAATATAAAATATAATAATAATATATATAATAAATAATTAAATAACTTTTATATAAAGTTTATAAATATAAATAGAGGGGTAACTTAAGGTAAAAATAAATAAAAAGAAAAAAATAAGGTTTTAGTAAAAAAGCTTATTATATATAATTTATAAATAAAGTTTTTATTATAACCGCTAATAAATCTAAATACTTAAAAGTTTTATTTTAAAAATAAAGTAAACTTATTAACTTTTTAATTATATTAATAATAATTATAATTTAAATGCTAATATACCTTATATAGCTTAAACTATCTTATATATATCTTAAAAGGGGGAAAAACTAAAAAACTCGGAGTAAAACCATCCCCTTATAATATACGCTTATATATATAATCTTCTAATAAGCGTATATACTAAGCTAGCTGCTAGATATAATATATAGAAAAAGGAGATAGGCTAGCTACTAATTATAAGATTATAAAATAGCTACTATAAAAAGTATAAGTATAAGTAAAAGTTTTTTAAAAATTAAAATAGTAATTATAAAAAAATCTAAATTATTACTTAAAAGAATATTAGGCTAATTATATAGCTAGGAGCTTAAGGAAGATTTCTTAGTATAATCTTAAAAGTATTTACCTAAGGGGATTTTACTATAATTTTTATATATATTAGTAAAACGGAGATTTCCTAATATATAGTAATTTCCTAATATATAGGGATTTCTTAGTAAAATCTAGAGATTTCTAAAAGTATATTTTAATACTAAATCTAATAGGAAATTTTAGTAAAATCCTAAGAATTATTATAAAGAAATCTTAATAAGAAATCCTAGTAATTTCTTAAGCGTAAAGGTAATAAAGTTTCTAAGGGAAATTTAAGTAAAATCCTAAAAGGGGAAATCTTAATAAAATATTATAAGAGGTTAGGCGATTTATAAGGGTATTATTATATATCCTATATTAACTCCCCGGGCCCGAAAAGAATTCTAATAACTTTATTAACTCTTTATATTATTTTAAAAATTATTATTATATTTAAAAGTTTTTCTATATTAACTCTAATAACTATATTTAATTATAAATTAAGAAATATTATCTAAGATCTATATATAGAGAACTAAATTAATTTATATAAGGTAAGAAAGAAATAAAAAAATAAGATAAGAATAATAAAGGAGAATTATAATATATATTAGATATATATAGAAGAATATATATTATAGTTAAGGGTATTATAATATTAAGAAAGGAAAATAAGAATAAGAAAAATATAATATAATATATAAACTAAAAAAATAAAAAAAAGGAAATATCTTACTATTTTTAATATTTAGATATATAAATTATAATAATAATATAAAAGCGAATATAAATAATTTTACTATAATTAGTATAAAAGATATAATTTATAGCTTTAAGTATAGTATATTTTACAAAAATAAAAGCGTTAAAAATATTAGGAATTATAGTAAAGTTAACTATATTATAAATAGTTTATACTTATCCTTAAGTATATATTATAAGTAGTTTATAGTAAATAGGCTTTACTTAGCCTTTTTATTATAGCTAATATTTTTTCTTTATTTATAGCGTATAAAGTATAAGGAAAAAATAATATATAATTAATATTATATTATAAAAATATTAAAAAGCGATATTAAAAATATATTAATTTATAAGGTTTTTACTTAAGCTTAGAAAATATATTATTATTATATATTAATAGTTAAATAACTTAAAGATTTATTATAAATTTATAAATAAATAAATATAATAGCTATTACTTATTAATAGTTAAATAATATAATATATACTTTCTATATAAAGCGTATTATTAATATATATCTACTATAATTTATATTAAAGCTATACGGAAAGCTATAAAAAGTCTTAGTTTATTATTATATAGATAAATAAATCGGCGTTAATAAGCTTAATAGTTATAGTATATTTAGCACTATTAGAGGGTTTAACTAAGCTACTTTTCTAACTATATAGCTTTTTAGTAATATTATTAAAAGCTATTTTTACTAAATTTAAAATATTAAAAATAGGAATATTACTAAAGTTTAAAGTTATTTTATTTCTAATAATATCGCTTTAAGCTAAGGAGAGTATATAATTAATAATAATAGCTAGAAGTAAAGTAATAATACCCTTATTAAGTAAATATATATATTCTCTTATATAAATATAAGAGTCTTATTAGTTTTTTTCGTAAAATTTTAATATCTTACCTAAATTATTAAATACTAATTTCTTATTAATAAATATAGTAGCTTTATTAATATTAATTAATAAGTTCTTAAAAGCTAAGGTATTAAGTAAAATAAATATTAAGATAGGGAAATTAATAATCTATTTATCGCTAATATTAATTATTTTCGCTATATAACTTAAGCTAAGGGAAATATTATATTTAGCGAGGTACTTATTAAAATAAATTACTTAGATTAAAGTAATATTTATATTTTAAAATATTAAAACTTATTTATTATAATATATTATAAAAAAAGTAAGTAAGTATTTAATAACTTAGATTAGATTATTATAATAAGTTATTAAGAAATTATTATTCGCTTTTTTAACTTTTTTAGCTTCTAAAACTTTTTAAAATTAAATTATAATTTTAGAAACTATTATAGGGGTTCCTAGTTATTAAAAAGTAAAGCGAGTTTACTTATTAGGGGTTTTAAAGACGCTTTATTAAATAAAAGTAAGAGAAGTAATAAAACGCTTTACTAAGGATTTTTTAAAAATAGAAGCGGCTCTTTTAACCTTAGTCTTATTTTTATAGCTATTAATATTATTTTTTCTATCTTACTAAAATAATTAATATTAGAAATAATAGCTAGGATTTTTTAATTTTCTTTAATTTTTTTAACTTCTAATAAATTTACTTAGTAATAAGGCCCTTAATATAATTTTTTATAATTTTTAATAGCGCGTAAGCGTTATAATAGTTCTTTCTAAGCTAATTAGATTACGGAAAAATATTACCTTAATTATTAGTAAGGGAGTATAGTAAAAAAGGTTAGGTATAGCTTTTTAATAAGGTAACTAGTATTTTAAAAGTAAAGCTAGTAGTAAAAGAAAATACTATAGTAATTTATTAAGTAAAATATCTAAGCGTTATAATTTTAAAAATATTAAGTAAGGAGTAATTAGAGCTAAAGTATTTATTATCTAAGAGTAAGTATTTAGAATTATAATTTTTATTATTAGGAAGTTATTCTTTATTAGCTTACTTTTTTATTTTTTTATTAATATAATAAATATAACTATTTAACTTATTAAATAATAAATTATATCCCTCCTTTTATAATACTTATTTCTAAGCGATAAAAGTTATATAATTATTTAATTTCTTATTATTAAATTTATAAGTAAGCGATTTAAATAAATATTAAAATTCCGCGAGGTTTCCGAATAGCTAAATAGCTTTTTTAAAGCTTTTAAATATAAGTATAAGGAGAGTATAAATTAGTTATTTATAAAATAACTTATAGTATATCTTATTATAAGAATAATAAAAATTATTATAAGGAGGATTAATCTTAAGTATAAAAGAGAGGAAATAATATAAAAAGAATAAAAAAAATAAAAAGAAATAATTATAAAAAAGATAAAAACTAATATATAAAAAGATATAATAAAAATAGGTAATATAGAGGGGAATAAGAGAGGATAAATAAGAGAGAGAGGAAGTAAGAGAAGAAAGGTAGAAAAATAAAGGGAAATCTAATATAAATAGCGATATATTAGGTTTATTATTTCCTAAAAATATTACGCGTTTATTACTAGGTAACTTATTTACCTTATTTTAATAGCTAGTACTTTTTAAAAGTATTTATATATTTTTTCCTAGTAATTTTTAGCTTAGCTTCTAACTTATCTTTTTCTTTCTTAAATTCTTTAATTATCTTCTTTTATTAAAAGTCCTTCTTAGCTACTTATTAATTATTATTACTTAGGTATCTTTTCTAATATATAAGGTACTTTATTTAAATAATACCTTACTTTTTTTTAACTCCTTTTTTATTTTTTTTTTATTATTATTATTATAGTACTCTAGAGGCTATAAAGGTAGCTGCTAGAACCTCGGTAGTAAGTCGAGTAGGAAAAACCCTCCTAAAAGAGGTAAAACCCCCCGCTATATAATAAGACCGCGTCCGGCTTAGGGCCGGGCTAGGCGCTCTACGCGTATAAAGAAAGTAACTATTAGTTATAATAATACTATATAACGTAAGGAAAGATAAGAAAAGATAGATAAGATAAGGAAAAGATAATAGTAGCGGCGGTAAGTATTACCTATATATACTAATATATACCTCCCTAGCTTTTAGGTATATATTACTTAACTTTTAGGTATATAGCTATATATTTCCTTTATATATAGTATATACTTAAGTATATACTTTTTTTTTAAGCTTTCCTAATTAGGAAGCTTTTCTAATTAAGAAGTTAGTTTTTATAAATTAGTAACTTAAGGCTTAGGGGTATATAAAGAAGGGGGGGTTACTCTTATTAGTATAAGTAAGCTATTATTATCTTATTATTTTTCTTTAATAATTTTAACTATATAAGTAATTTTTAGCGCGCGTAATTAGTTCGTAGCTAACTTATACCGGAGTAAAATACCCGCTAAACTTAACTTTCCTTAAGTAATATTTTACGCGGGGTATATTAATACGCTTATTAGCTTTAAAGACTTTTATTAAGTATAAAAAAATAAATACTTAGCCCTAGCATATATTTATATTTATTAATAATTAAGGTAAATTATCTAAGCGCGGCTTATATTAAGTATATAAATAATCGTATTAGGTATTAGCTAATTAATAATCTTATTATAGCTAAAGCTATTTACGCTATAGTTAAGGTTACTTATTAGCTAAGCTTCGATTATAACGCTTATATAGTAAGTAATATTAGGGTTATATTAAGTCCGCGGTAAGTCCTATATTAATAAGCGTAATAGAAAAATATAATTTAGCGCGTAAAAAAAATACGCGCTATTACGTATTATAATAATAATTATGCTAATTAAATTATATAAGCGGCCGCTAGCTATATATTATTTTAAAGCTTATAGCCTCTTATTATTAGGGAGGACTTTATTATTAAAATAACTAAAAGTTTAACTAGCGCTAATTAACTTATTATTACTATATTAGCTTAAATATAAAAATAGTATATTTTCTATATATAAGTAATTAACTTTTTTAAGTAATTAACTAAAAAGCTTTATTATATCCGCCGCGCTACCGAAAATAAAGCGCGCTTATAAGGGAGCTTATCTTTTATTAATTATCCTCCTATCTTTTATACTCCGCCTCTTATTACTAGTTCCGCTTCCGCTTTAGTACTTATTAAGTCCGAGTTAGAGTCTAATAAGTTTATTAAGCTTAAGATTATTCTTACCTTAAGTACTAAGGTTACCCTCGCCGCTAGGGAAGATATTACTAGCGCTTATATTATAATTACGCTACCTCCTTATAAGGAGATTCTTAATCTTATTTAAGATAATCTAGTTAATAATATACCTAATAATAAAAATTTTATATTATTAGTTAGTAATTATACCGTATTCGGTAAGAAGGAGAAGCTATTAGTAAAAAAGGAGTAAGTAGCTTTAGTTTATACTTATAATTATAATTAAAGTTAAGGCCGTAGCTAAGGCCGCGGCTATAATAAGCGCGGTTAGTTTTATATTTTATATAGTTAAGATAATACTTTATATATAATTAAAATAGTTTAGCTTCGAGGCTAGGTAAGCGGCTAGTAAGATAAATAATAAAATTATCGCTATAAAGCGATTTTTATATATTTATTATAAGGCTAAAGGCCCTATCTCCTTTATTTATTTTACTTTTATAAAGTAATATTATAAGGTTAAATTAGCGTAATTATTTAAGCGAAAAAAACTAGCGTATAAGTTTAGCTATAAATTAAAAGTTATTAAGCGCTTTAGTAAGGTTATATTAATCTTATATTAATTATTAGTTAATATTAAAAAGTAGCTTATTTTTATAAGTAAAAGTATAGTTAAGAAAAATATATAATATTATCTTATCTTTATTATTATAAAGGTAGCGTTTCGAAATTACTTTAGGGACTTTATAAGCTTAAAAAAAGGAATTAAGTTTAATATATTTAGTTTAAAATTATATAAATATTATACTAATAAACTTAGGAAATTTTTTATAAATATATAAGGCGGTTTTAGCTTTAAGCTATAGCGGTTTATTAATAAGGTAGCTATAAGATTACCTATATTTCTTAGCTTACTTTTTTAAGAATACTATTAGAGGAGCTACTCTTCTTAAAGTCTAATATTAAAATCGCGTTATATACGTCTAGCCTCCGGTTTAGGTTCGGTTTATATCTTATAGAATTCCTCTAAGTCCTATAATATTTAGTATCTCTATTAATAAGGGCGCCCTTTACGCTTATATCTAACTTACTTAGCAGCTTTCTTTACCGTAGTACGGATAAGGTTTACTATACTTATATATTAAAAGTAAAGGTAAATATAAGCTATTTAGTAAGTAAAATATAAGTTAAAAGGGGGGATAAAAGCTTTTACTTTAATATAATAAAAAAAGGTAGCTTTATAAGCTTCGGTAATAACTTTTAAGTATTTAAACTATTCTATAGCTAGTATTTTTATAATAAGGCTATATAGTTTTCCTCTTAGTTATATAAGTAAAGTAAACTAAAATATACTAAATATAATTACTAATCTAATAATTTTAATATATACTTTCCTTACTCTTAATAATATATAACCTTATATCGATATAATAATCTTAGTAAAAGCTAGGTATTAGCGCTTAAGTTTAGCGGTAAGTTTTAAAAAGTAAGATTTTTATTAAAGTTTATAATATAGCTAGACCCTTAAGAGTTTCGCCTCCTATATAAGCTATACTATCTCTATACTAAGCTAAAGCTAGGTTATATCCGCTTTCCTAGCTTTTATAAAATATATTAACTTACTTTTAGCTAGCTAAAAGGTTATTTTATACTTAAAAGCTTATTATTTATAAATTTACTACGCCCGCTTAAGTTAGAGGAGTACTTAGGCCTTATCGCGTCCGATATTAAATATATTAATATTATTAGCAAAGCTTACTATTAGTAGTTTAGTTACTAAGTTTAAATATTAGTATAATAAGAATATATATAATAGGAAAAGGATTAGTAATATAGGGGATTTTTAGGGGACTTTTTACTAAATTAAGAAGGTATTACTAAGCTTATAGTTAAACTTAAGTTATAAGGTTTTAATAATAAAATAAAAATAAATAAATACCGTAACTTATTTAAGAAAGCTTAAGTAATTAAGAATAATTATTAGCTTATTATAAGAAATATAATTAAAAGCTTTAATAAAGTTTAGTAAAAGGAGTAAGGCGGTGCCGCCTTAGTCTTAGATAGTTTTAATAATTTTAATAAATATAAAAACTATAATATCGGTAAAGCGTTATAGCTTATTACTTATTTAGCTATTTAGGAGGATATTAGCCGCTTCTACTATAGATATTATTTTCCTAATAATAATTATTTTTAGAACTTTTTTTATTATATTAAGGAGCGAAATTAGCTTATACTTATTTAAAATATAATACGTAGCTAGTAATTTACTTACTTTACGGATAATTATAATATTAAAAGCTTTAAATCGTAATAAGAAATAGCTATTATTAATATAATTTTAGAAAATCTTTTAGAAAACTTAGATAAGGGGGGGTTTATATCTTTTTAGAAACTTAATTAAGATCTTATTAAGGCTAGTAAACTTTTATAAGGCGATTAAGAAAAAAGTAAAGTAGATATTATCGGTAATAATCGAATATTTAATATAAAAAGGAGGGAAAGGTTTATCTAAGGTAAGAGGAGGGGCTAAGGCGGTAGGAGTAAGGAAGAATTATAAGCTAAATAAGATCGCTTTATTTAAGAAAGTAAATATTAAGTTTAAATTAAGGCTTTTCTATAATATTAATATATATATAAGCTTTAGTAAAGCCTAGCTTCGGAGCTAGGCTTAATATTTTATTATTTAAAATATTACTAAGTTTATTAAAATATTATTAAGGAAATTACGCTAAGCGCTATAGCGGGCCGCGCTAATCGTAAACTTTTACGCCTTTATTATTTCTTAATAGTTATATTAGTAAAAGTTAGTAAAATTAGCTTTCTAATATTTTTAAGCTTACTTAGCGGCCGCTATAATAGCCGCTATTACTCGATTTTACTAATTTTATATTATAAGGTATATATAGACGCGTAATAATATTATAATCTCTATTATTATTTTTAGCTATTTATATAATAAGGTAATTACTTTTTTTAAGTTTTTAAGTATAGAGGTATAGTATAATTTAAGCTTAAGTTAGTTTTATACTTTAGCTATAAGTATATCTAAATAAAAAAAGCGCTAGATTTTAGTTAATATAATATTAAAATAGAGGTTAGTATTTATATAGATAATTTATAAAATATAGTTAAAGCTAATAAGGTTAAGGTTATTTTTTTAGTATATCGCTTAGTAATTTAGCGTAGCCTAAGCTAAGTTAATAATACTAGTTCGTTTATTATATATTTCCTAAGTAACTTTGCCCGGAGGCGTAATAAGTCTAAGATAAAGGCTAGTTACGAAATTAAGGAAGTTAGCTATTTTAGGGAAGGACCTTTTATAATAGTTTTATAAGGGGTAATAGAGGTTAAAATCGCTATATAAAAAAGTAGCTATTAGAGTTAAGTTAAGGTAGAAAAGGTTATATTATAAAAGGGGGCTAAACTAGATTACTAATAAGGGTAAGTAAATAAATATAATTTATAATAAGAGTATAATATAGAAAAAGATAAAAGCTATATTAAGTATAGTAAAAAATATTTAAAAGGAGGGGTTTAGTTATTTATAAATATAAAAAATTACTTAGTTACTAAAATTTATAAGTTTATATAATAAGATATTAGAAAGCGAAAGGCGTCCGAATTAATTATATTATAATTCTTATAAATAAATAAAATTATAGCTAATAAGGCTATAAAGCGTAATATAAATAAGATAATTACGCTTTTATATATTTTAAAAGAGGGTTTTAATCTTTATTAAGGGTAAGGGAGGTAAAGGTTTACGATTATATCGGGGTAAAAAAGGGGGCGGAAAGAGGGGCAGGGGAGGGGGCGGAGGAGGGCATAATAAAAGGGGAAAGGGTAAGAGGGGGAGGATAGGTTCCCTAAGCTTTACCGCTACCTTATCCGCTATAAGATCTAAAAATAGCGCCGCTCCCGCCTTAGCCCTTTTTTAGTACCGGGGCGGGCTTATCGTTTATATTAAAGCGGAGTATAGCTTATAATTATATAAGGGCTACGCGTAACCGCTTTCGAGACTAAATTTTAATAAAGCTATTACTAATTTAAGATTAAGTTAGCTAGGAGTAGTTTTAAAACTTATAAGGTTAGTATATATAGTTACTATATACTTAATCTTAATATATTTTTACGATAAGGTAGTTTTAGGACTATAAGGCGTAGTTTCCCTTATATAAGATATAGTTTTTAATATTAGTCTTAGTAAGGGCTAGATATACGCTCTCTTTTTCTAAGTATATTATAGCTATATATATTTTATAATATAGCTACTTTTAGTAATATTTCGCTATATACTTATATTAGTAATATTAGTAGTATTATCGAGGTTATACCGCGTTATTATAAACTTCTATATAAGAGATTTTTATATTTATAACTAGGCTATTTTATATAAGTTTATTAGCGTTTATTACGTTAGTAATTCTTAGGATAATATAAGTATACGTAGCTCTCTTACTATAAGGCTAGAGCGCTTAAACTTAGGTAATATTAACTTTATTATATTTTTTAATTTACTATAAAAGTATATTTTAGTTATTATAAGTAGCCCTAACTTATACTCCTTTTATTATAATAGAGAAGGTTTTCTAGCTATAAACCGCCCCCTTACTAAAAATAATAAGGATTTACTTAACTAAGCTTACTTATCTCTTATATTTTAAGTAAAATATAATTACTATATCTTTACTAGGGAGTCGTTTCGTAGCTAATATAGCCTTATATTTTAAAGCTATATTCGCGGCCTATATAATTTTTTATAAAGTTAGCTATAAAATATTTACGTTAATTATAATATTTTTTATAGATATAGTAATTTCTTTATTAGAATAATTAGGGATAAGTTTAATTATTATATTACTAGTAATAGCTATAAAAGCTTATAATAGCTAAGTTAAACTAATATCGGGGCTAATAATTTATAAAAATACCTTTTATATAGCTTAAGTAACTATCTTTTCGATTAACTTAGTAATTTTAAGTAAAAGTTAAGTAATATTCTAGTTTAAGGGGGTTACGAATTTCTTATAAAGTTTAGCTTTAAGAGCTATTATAATATTTTAAGCGTCGGAGAACGCTACGGTAAGTATTACCGCGGCTAGTTTATTATAAGCTTCCTTTATATCGCTATTATAAAGGTCCCGCACTTACTCCGCTTCTCTTTTTATTTTAGCGCTATTATTATATTATTTTTAGCTAGACTAGGGGTATTATAAGGACTATCTTAGTCCTCGCGTACCCTTATTTATAACTATAAGCGCGTCGCCTGCCCTTTAGGCCCCGGCCGAAGCTACTACGGGCGCTATTAACTCCTTCTTAGTAATAAATATATAGTAAAGAGCGAAAGATTAAGTAACGGGTCCTATCCCGTTTTCGTAAAAGGTTAACTCCTCTTTTATTAAGGACTTATTTAATCTTATAATTATTAGTATTAAGCTTAGGGCTAAGTTATTCTCTTAAAATATTAACTAATTAAAATTATATAATTAATATAATAAAATAAATATTTATAAAGTTATTAAGATTTAGTTAATAAGCTAAATAACTAATTTTTTTGATTACGCGGAAAAGCTTAGTTTACTATTCTAAAAGCTTCGCTATTTATCTATTAGAAATAAAATATCCTTTCTTAAGTTTTAGCTAAACTTAATTACTAAGCTTAAACTTAAGCTTTTAGTATTTCTTATTATATTATCTTTTTATTATAGCTTAAGTATAAGTAATAAAAATAATTACCTTATCTTTTAATATTTCTTTAAATTTAAGGGAAGCTTAATTACTTAAATAATAGAGATTATTATTTATTTAAAATCTAATAACTAACTTATTTAATATAATTTTAATAATTAAGGAGAAGGAGTTATTAAGTAAAAACTAAAAAGCTAATAAGGCGTTAATTTATTATTTTATTAGGAAGTTAATAGCGAAAAATCTAAGAGCGATTTTATAAAGGTCTTACTAAGGCGACTATAAAAGTAAGCTAAAGTAAAGTTATAATTAAAGCTATCGAAGAGAGGAAAGAGAGGGGAGAGAAGCCCCCCTCCTAAGCTAGCTATATACCCCGCGCGATAACTAAGCGCTATCGGGAAGACCTAAATATATCCGCTATAATCCCCCCTATCTAGCTACGATTAGTTATAAACTAATCTTTTATATAGCCCCCTCCTTAAGCTAGCTAAGGAGGTAAGAGCGTAAGACGGAAAAGTTATATATTATTACGCTAGCGAGATATTTTATATAGTCCCTAGCTAATAGCCTAATAGCTTTTATAAAGATAAGAATAAGAGGGCGGAAAAGCTCCCTTATAGCTTAAGGAATTAAACCTTAATCTTTATAAGGAAGATTCTAATAAGCTTAGAATTATAATATTACTTAAGGTAAGAATTAATAAACTTATATACTAATAGTAAAAACTTACTTATATAGCTAATATATAAGATTAAATAGCACTATACCGGTTATAGGAAGCTTAGAAGATACCTTAATTATAGTAAATAATAAAGCTAGCTATATATTTATCGCTATATACTGCTAGCGCTAATTTATAAGCTAAGGCGTAATATAATTATAATATATATTTATTAATAAATTTACGCGCTTAAGCCGCACGCGGACTATTTTTATATAAGGTAATATAATAAAGCTAGAAATTACCTAAGCTATAATATTTAGTATATACTTATCCCTCCTTACTTATTATCCCCTTAATTAAAATACTTTAAATTTACCTTTAATTACCCCGCTCTGCTTATAAAAAGCCCTAACTCTAATATCCTTATTTACTTATAAAGCTTTAAATAGTTACGCTTAAAATAACTAATCTAATTATATTAATAATAACGCTAGCGCTTAATAATACTAAAATAAGATTATATAAATATAATATTTATTAAGTTAGTAAAAAGGGGGGGCGGCAAATTAACTAGCGTATTAGGAATATTCTTAAAACTAAATACTTTATTAAAGCCTCGGAGAAAGCTAGTAAAAGCCGCATATATTATAAGCTAGTTTTTATAATCTAAGCGTTTTTATAGCTTTTTATATAGCTTAGATAAAAGTAGAATAATTTTAGTATAATTAGACTAGTTTAATAATTTAGCTTCGAAAAAAGTATATTCTTACCTTATAATATATTCTCTAAGGGGCTTTAATAGCTTTTAATATATTTTAACTAAGGAAAGACTTATTTAGCGCTTTTTATAACTCTCCCTAAAAAGCTTAGAAATATACGCTAAAAAAGCTTTAAGCTAGTAAGAAAAATTTATAGCTATAATAACGTATAAAAGGAATATTTACTAAAAAGTGCTAAGATAAGAAAAGATATAGTAAAATTAAAACTTAAGCTTTTTAATTATAGCTTTATTAATCGTAAATTTAATATATATAGCGGCTAGCTAAGAGTTTAAGCTAGAATAAGCTAAGAATAGCTTTAATATAAGTAAAATTTAATAGTATTTTATATTAAGATCTTACTTTTACGTTTAGTTAGCGGTAAGAGGAGCTTTAATTAATATAAAGGTCTTATTAAGGCGACTATAAAAGTAAGCTAAAGTAGAGTTATAATTAAAGCTATCGAAGAAAGGAAGGAGAGGGGAGAGAAGCCCCCCTCCTAAGCTAGCTATATACCCCGTGCGATAACTAAGCGCTATCGGGAAGACCTAAATATATCCGCTATAATCCCCCTTATCTAGCTATAATTAGTTATAAACTAATCCCTTATAGATTTTAATAGTTTAATTTTATCTTTTAAATAAACTATTAATTTATAAGTAATATATAATTAATATTAAAAGTTTAATATTAAAAGTAAATTATAAAGTTTTCTAAAACTTAAATATAAACTTTAAATCTTAATTAGAGATAATTTATTTTAAGAGTTTATAATTATAATTAGTAAGCTTATTATATAGCTGCTAAGCTTATTTTTTAATAATAAAATAATTATATTTAAAGATTAAAATATATATTTTTAAGAACTTATTAATAATAATAAAAAGAGTATTATAAAACTTTTTTTTAAGTTTAAATTAAGGTAAATTTTCCGAAAAGATTAGAAAAAATCTAATAATAAAATTTATTATAATTATATAAAAAGAAATTACTAAGGAATAAATAGGAATTATTTCCCTAAAAAGAGCTTATTTATTAGTTTAATTTTATTTATAAATATTATATTTATTTATAAAATTATTAATCTTTTTCTTTAGTTAAAAAATAATAAAATTAAAGGAGAGTTTAGCTTATATATATCTCTAACTAATATAAAATTAATAAAAATAATACTTAAAAATAATTTCTTAAATATAGTTTTTAAGAATATAAAATTATTATTAATTATTAATATTTTTAAGATATAATAAGCTATTTACTTAGATAAAAGTAAGTTTTTTCTAAAAGTTTTTATCTCCGAGTTATTCTAAGATTTTAGATTATTATATATTAAAAAGATATTTTTTAGAAATCTTATATTAGAAAGCGTTATTAAAGATAGCTTTTAAGGAAATAAGCGCGTATTCTTAATTAATATAATCTTCCTAGATATTTTTAAGTTTTCCTTATTCCTTTTCTAAAGCTGTTTTTAAAAAAAGGCGTAAAAAAGAGTTTATAAGAATATTAAAAATATTAAGGATATATTAAACTTTAAAAAAATATTAACTTAAAAATTAAAAAATAAAAATAAAGTAATTATTACTTTTTATATTAATAGTAAAAAAAGAGGTTTATTTTATAATTATTAAAATTAGAATATAATTTATAAAAATTATAATTTTTAGTTTTTAAGTTTTAATTAGATAAGTTTAAAATTTATAATAAGCTTAAATTAAGTAAAAAATCTTAAGTTTAGTTAGCTAATATTTAATTTTAGCTAATTTAAGTATATAATTAAAATAGTAAATAGGTTTAATAAATTATTAAGGCGGAGCTAAAGATAATTTTTAAAATTCCTTATTATTAATATAGAAAAAATAAGCTATAAAACCGTTCTCCTAGGAGATATTAATTTATAAAAAAAGTTAATAATTAGGAAAAAACTAACTAAAAATAATATTATTATAAAAGGCGTTAGTAATATTATTAAAATAGTTAGTTTTTTTCTTTATTAGAATAATCTTAAACTAAGAAGTAAAGGTATTTCTTTTTAGTTTAATAATAAATATTTCGTTTTCCTATCTTTTTTAAAATATTACTATTTTATATTTTTAAAAAAGGTTAATTTATTATATAAAATAAAGAATAAGATATTTTATTTATCTAACTAATTTAATTTATTACTTAAAATATTATAAGGTGTTAGATATTATCTCTCTATACCCCTTTATATCTAATATACGATATATATATAGAGGATAGCACGGACATAGGGAAGCCTCTAATAAAATATATATTACTACCTAAGTTATACCTTATACGACTTAGGAGGTAGGAGGTAGCTTAGATAAGAAAAAGGAGGGTATAGAAGTAGAGTGCTATCTAGCTATATAGCCGCTCTTCCTCGTACGATAAAGGAAGGGTATCTATCTCTAATTATACTTAATATAAGTTACCTTTACTTTCTCTTACCTATACGTACGTGTAAAGATTACTTAATATTAATTAGTAATTATACTAGTTATTATTAGTTAACTATAAATTAGCTAGAGTAACGAGACGGGTATCGTACGATACCGAAGAGCCCCTATGCCCGCTATCGACTAATACCTGTGCTTTTACCTTACTTCTCGATACTAGTTCTTACTAAAAAGCTATTTTTTACCCGGTACTACTATTAAGACTAAAAGATTAAAGTAACGTATAATACCTACTAATAATAAAGTCCTTACCGAAAAGCTATATTTAGCCTAGTACTTTTTTTATTAGTTATATAATATTACCTTTAATAGCGTTCCGAAAACGTAATAACGATAATATAGCTTCTATAACCTTAGAAGTTAAATAGGAAGTAGTAAATACGTTAACTATAACGATAGTAATAAATAAGACTTTAGCTTCGTATAATAAAATAATAGAAGGAAGTAAAGTTAACCCTCGTATCTAAACTTAAAGCACGAACCCGCTTTATTAGGATATATAACTTAACCTTATATAACCTCCTAATAAGATTAAATTAATAACGTTTATTACTTAGTAGATATACGATATTATATACTTTAACCTCTATAAGGAAAACCTTCTTCGTACGATCTAATCGGAACTTTAGGGATAGACCTACTACTAGCTAAAATATATTTACCGTATATTCTTAAAAAAACTAACTTAAATTATAGTCGCACGATATATCCCGCTTATCGGAAACGGTATATTAATTAAACGCTTTATACGACTCCTTAAGACTAAACCGGAAGATATTTTACGCCTTAACTTATAAGGAGCCCCTTCTATACGGTTAGATTACCCCCCCTTTTCTAAACTAACTCTTTTAGATCGTATAATACGAGCTTTATACTTAGTATAGCCCCCCGAGTTAAGATATATCTTAATATAGCTATTACGAAATATCTTAGCCGAACCCTTACTTCGTATAACCCTTATATAGAAATTAACTACTTTATATAACTTAAATATATAGCTACTTTCGGTAACCCTAACTTAGACCCTCCTAAAGCTAATAAATTAAGCCTTAATAGGTATTATATAAGTTTATATATTACTACTAATACGAAAAGTAGCAAATAAACTAATCTCCCTAGATAAGGTTACCGCCTTCTTTAAGAGTTAGCGAAAAGATTAGAACTATATAAGGCGGCTATATAATATACTAATCGATAAGGCTAGGATTTTTATTAGCTATTACTCCTATATTAGTATAACGGAAGATTAATTTTACGCTATTTTTCTAGATATCTTTTTAGATAAAGCTTAGGATTATTATTTATACTTTATCGGATCGGATAAAAGATAGGATAAAATTTATACTTTTTTAGATATATATTTTAATACTCGTACGAACTATTCGTTATATTAAATAAATTAAACTACTCTTTTTTTTAATATTATATAATAAGAAAACCCTAATAAAACTATAATAGATTTACTCGATACCCTCCTTAATAAACTCCGACTTATTTAATAAGCTTTTAGATCCGACTATTAAGGAGAAAAGTAACTTCTTACTATTATTATACGAGCCTATCGCGGCATTCTAGAACTTAAATTAGCTATAATATTCTAAGATATATCGTACGAAATATTTATTAATCGCCTTCGTTCCTCCCTTACTATTACTATAGATAAAACTACTAATTAGTTCTTTATTAAATAATATTACCTTAATTATAATAAATATTATATAAACCCCGGATAATTTTCTTTTGCCCCCCGCTAATAATAATCGCCCTCTATATAACGTTTTTCCTTATAGTAACGTTAGTTCTAACTTTATACGATATAAAGGTACTTTATTTATAAAAAGAAAAGATATTAGTTTATAAACTATAAGTTAGACGATATCTAACGCGTATATAAATAGTACCTTACTAATTATAAAGAAACTAGCTAAGACCCCCTTATAGAGGAAGAATTTAGCGTATTCCTCTTATTATATAAAGGTTTTAATAAATAAGATTCCTAGTTTTTATAATCGTATAACGAAAACTCCGATATTAAAAAAGAAATTATTAGCGGCGAAAACGCGGTTTCGTTTTTTACTATAGCGGCCTATATATACCGCTTTATAAGCGATAATATCTACTAACTAAAGGCCCTATCGGTTCCCGCGGAATAATTCCTCCTTTCTAATATATATCGTATAATATATTAAGGTAAGCTTTAAGATATAGAAGCTACGTAAATCTTAACTATAAGTAAACTATAAGTAGAAGCTTATATCTAGGAATACCTTTATATAACTATTAACTAAACCCTAATTAAGAATATAATCCGTTTTAGCTCCTTAGAACTTACTTAGCTAATTAAAACTATTATTATATAAAACTTACTTAGTAAAGTCCTTTACTATATCCTCGATATTTTTACTCCTTTCCTCTTTTACCTTAAAGATACCGACCGCCTTCGCGCCTTCTACGATAATATAAAAGATATTATCGTATAATATAACGATATAATAATCCCTATTATTAGGAAATAGGGATACCTATTCTTTAATATCTCTAAATAAGAATTTACGTTATATTATATAAAATAAGAGTTACGATAGCTTTACCGATATTTTAGCTACCCTTATATATAATAGCTTTATAACTTACTAAAAAAGGCTAGCTTTTTAAATATAACCCCCGTAGCCCTTAAGTCGATCTAACGTTTATATTACTAATATTAGTTATATAACTTAAAACCTCGGTAATTTAAATTCTCCCTTAAAGATAATTATAATTTTAATTACTTGCTAGTTATTAACGTTTTTTACTTTTACGGTAAGCTAGTCCTATACGCTATTAACGAAGCTATATCTTTCTAAATAGCCGCCTTTATACGAAGTATATTAGTAGTAAACGCTTAGAACGCTTTATATAAGTATTAGATTTATATATACTAAGGCCTATTAGATATTATCTCCTATAACGCTAGGACTAATTTTTCCTCTCTAAAGTTTCGTACGAACGCGAAACTACTTAGCACTATATATAAGGAAATGCCCGTCGAAGCGTATTAGGCGATTAGTAAGGTCGAATATATATACGCCCCTCTTAAGCAAGCGTATAATATCCTATAATAGGAAATTAGCACTAAAACCGATAATATAACTATCTTTTAAATAGCTATTAAAGCTATTAATAATATAGCTAGACTAAATAGCTTTATCCTAATATTTCTTATTTTTAGCGCTTACCCCTATATTTCGTATAACTCGCCCCTAGCCTCTAATATTATTACGAGAGCCTAAGCGATTAAGCGCGCTATAATATAAGTATAATAAATTAAAGCTTAAGCGGACGTTTTACGCGCTCTCTATACCTAAAATAGACCTAACTTATATAACGTTTTATTACTTTCTTTTTAAAGCGAAGTTCTTATTTAGCGTAAAAAGGATAAATAGTAAGGTTTTTTCTATATTTTTAGTTTTAATAGCTAGAATATTATCCTTAAACTCCCTATAAAACTAACTAGATTTTATATAATATAAGTTAAACCTTATCTCCGCTCCCTCCTTACTATACTTATAAAGAAAAAAGTATAGTTTAAAATCCTAATTATACCCCTATATAATAAAAACTTATACGAAGCTTTTCCCTCTATATTCGTTATTATAAAGGAAAAAGATAACTATATATTTACTATATAATTATAGTAATAGGGTATTATTACTACCTTAAGATAACTATTCGAGGCCTCTAACTATAAGGAAATTAATACCCTTTTTATATAAGAAGTTTTTACCTTTATCTAATATAATTTTTTTTTAGACCTTACTAAATATATTTTTAAAATACGTCTTATACGAGAGGTAAAAAATCTAAATAATAGCCCTTACGAAAAATCCTAGCTAGTCGTTTAAAGCTACGGTAATAATAGTAAAGAAGAAATTCTTATATAATTACTTATAATTCTATATATATTATAGCGCCTTTTTCTTACTTTTAGACCTACCCTTATAAAGTTATATAACTACTAAGGCGAACTATAAGATATTATATAAGTATATATATAATCTACTAATCTTTTAAGTTATATAATATACGTATACTTTCCTAAAAAACTATAAGATTAATATTTACCCTATACTCTTTTATATATTAAAAAGCCGCTATATAAGCTAGTAAAATTAAGATTATATTAGTTTAAAATATATTATAATTATTATCGTATAAACTTTTATATAACGCTCTTATCGTATAATCTATATTTTTTATTTATAATAGCTAGCCCCGACTTATTTAGAATAATAAGCTTATAGATAGATAATATATTCTTTTTTACGTCCGATATATTCTCTAAACTTAAGGAAAATAAGTTAAAATAAGCAGAGCTTTATACGAAGCCTAAAATATTCCTTACTAATAGCTTATCTATTAACTTTAATAGTAGTTATATTACGCGTAAATCGTATAATATCGTTCTTATATAAAAAAGATAAGTAAAAGGCCTCTACGTTATTAACCTAACCGCCGATATTACCCCGTAGGACTTTATTAGCTAATAAGCCCGAGGAGTATATATTACTTCTACTTATTAACCGGAGGCGTCGTATAACTTTGCGGTAGCTGCTTAAGTAACTAATCTTTCCTTATAGGATATTTTAGCCCTTAATAAATATATCTAGTAGTAGATTAATAATACTACCTATAATCTATAGTTTATTCCGCTTAACTTATCTTATATAAAACTATTTATTTTTATAGATAGGTTATTCGCGAATAATAAGAACCTTACCTTATAACTTAGCACCTTAATTATCCTTAATAAAAAAGACTAGTCCTCTAACTTATTCGTCGTATAAAGTAATATCCTTTACTAAACTTTTACGAAATATAAAAAGGTTACTTAAAGTATCTTAGTAAGCGAACTTTATAATATAGTAAATAGCGTTAATATTAGCCTAGCCCTTTACTTAATTACTTAAGCTATCGTACGATCCCTAAGTATACTTTTAATCCTCCTTATTCTTTATATAAACTTACGTTTATTATATAACTACTTAGTATAGCTTAGCTTAATAATAGAAAAACGGTTAATAATCGATATTATAGCTATTTATAAGTTATATAAGTATAAGGAAATTTTAGAAATATAATAGATTAATAGTAAGAATAACTTAGCCGACGCTTATACTAAAGATAGCCCTAACTTAGCCTTATTAACTTTTATTTTTATAAATTCTTATAAGTTACGAATTAAAGCTACTATTTAATAACTTACCTAAGTTATATAAAACTTATACTCTTTTCTTTCTTATATCTTTACCTTATCTAACCCTCTATCCTTACTATTTTTTTTATATTTTTACGTTTTTTTTTTATTATTTTTATACGAAAATTACTATTAATTTTTTCCGGGTATCGTTTAACCCCTACGCTTAATTTTAAAGTAAAGCTATAAGTCCTAAACGCCTGATTTTTTTTCTTTTCCTTTTTCCTTATCGTCTAACCTTACTATTACTTCTTTTCTACTACCGCCCCCTACTACTCGTTATCCGAGATAGTAATATACTCCTCCGCGTTAGGAGGCGCTCCGCTTAGTATTATTATTACTTATCCCCGCCGCTAGCTATCGGGTAACTTAATAGGAGTAGTTACTAAAATATAAGGTACCGGCTTAGGAGTTTATAACGCTTAACCTTATTATATAAAAAAGTATCTTATTATATAAGACTACTATATATAAGTAATATAAGCCCCGTTACTATTTATCTAATATATATCGAAAAGGTAAGGATTTTTAGCGTAAATATAATATAATTTTACTATTACCCCGCTACGATTTATAAGAAAAACCGCTAAAAAATAACTTAAGCGTTAGATAATAATAGCTTTAATACGCTTAGAATCTTAAATATTATTAAGGCGGATAAAGATATTAGATAATAATATAGCTACTAATCGGATCTCCGCTTACTACTCTCTTATTAGTATTATTATTATATAATAGCTAAACCTTTCTTTTTTATATTTAAGGATATTTACTATATAAAGCGCTAGTTATCCTCCTTATTATAAGGTATATAAACTTAGTAAAACTTAAGTTAATAAGCTATAACGCTATTAGGATAAGGAGGTATATTATATAATTAATAACTATTAATAAAAATAACTTAAGTATATCGTATAACTTATTAATTTTTATTAAAGATTTTTCTAATTATCGTCGTTATCTTCGTTAATTAGCTTAAAAAAGAAAGAAGAAAAAAGGAAGAGAAAGAGAAAAGGAGAGAGAGGGAGCGAGGAGGGGTTTTTATACCCTTTTAAAAGCGGTAAGAGGCGGTAAAATCTAATTTTTAATTCCTATTTTTCGTAATATTTTTTAGTATTTTTAGTATAAGGTTATAGAAAGTTAGTTTTCTACCTATTTTTCTTAATATTATAACTATAAGAGACTTTTATAATAAAACTCTATAAAAACGCACTACGGATCGGATTATATAATAACTTAACTTTTATTTTTTAGCTAGTAGCTTATTTTCTTTATCTCTTTTTACTATAGTATTATAAGCGTTATTTACCTTTATAAAATTTTTCGATTATATACTTATTTAATATCGTATAACTATTTTTCTTTAGAAATATCTACCTTTTAGAAAAATAAAGTTTTTTCTTCGTATAATACCCTTTTATTTAGTATATCTCTTTATAAAAAGAAAAAGTTAAGTATTAGATATTATCTCTCTATACCCCTTTATATCTAATATACGATATATATATAGAGGATAGTATAGATATAAGGAAGCCTTTAACGAAATATATATTACTACCTAAGTTATACCTCGTACGACTTAGGAGGTAGGAGGTAGCTTAGATAAGAAAAAGGAGGGTATAAAAGTAAAGTGCTATCTAGCTATATAGCCGCTTTTCCTCGTACGATAAAGGAAGGGCATCTATCTCTAATTATACTTAATATAAGTTACCTTTACTTTCTCTTACTTACACGTACGTGTAAAGACTACTTAATATAAGGTATTAAGGAACTTAATATCTTATAAAGCTTTTACTTAAGATAAAATATTTATTAATATAAATCTATTAATATAATATCTTAATATTTTTATAAATAAGTAATAAAAGAATAATTTAGGAGTAAAAAGGGAAAGATTTATATTAATAAAAAGATTAAATATTATAATTAGATACTTAATATAATCCTCTAAGGTATTAGAGAAGATTACTATATTATTAATATATTTAGTAGCGTATATTTTATATAGTTAAAGAATATAATTAATAAATCTTTATATATAAATAAGCGAATTTTTATATTTTATAAAAGTAATTATAGCTCTCTCTAATTTATAATAGAAAGTAATTATTAACCGCTCTTAGTAATTTAGATAGATAAGAAACTAATAAAAAAAGCTTTAAATATTAATAATAAAAATAACTTTTTTACTTACTAACTTATAAATTATATCTTAAGGGAGAGGTATTAAATATATATTAGGAACGGCTATGCTATTTAAAGCTTATAAGTTATTAATAATATATAGTTTACTTTTTCTCTAAATAATAAAATATAAGCTAGCGAAAAGTAAAGCTTTAAGCGCTTATTTTATTTTACCTTATAAATATATATTATTATATTTTTTATTAAGGAAATCCTAATTAGGTTTATTTAGTAAATAAGGATATAAACTAAGTTTTTTCTTATATTAATTATTAATAAGGAGGATTTTTAGATAATATTCTAAGGGTAAATTAATTAGTTTAGTATCTTCCTATAATTTTAAAAGGGAATTATATAGCTATTTTACTTTTCTAGATAATTAAAAATTAAAAGTATAAATTTTAACGCTATACTCTCCTTTAATTTCTAAGATATCGGGTATCTTAAAAATACCTAATTAATATAGTTAACTTAAATTTAAGATATTAATAAGAGGTAAGTTAATATTAGTTTTATTAGATAATATTATTTAATCTAAAAAAAAGTTTAATATTAAACGTTTATTAAGGTTATCCGAGGAGTCCCTTTTAGTAATTTATTAAGGGATTATAAAAGAGAATTAATCGTTAAGATTTAATATAATACTAACCTTTTCTTTCTATTTAAAAAAGATTAGCTTATTACTTAAGTTAAAAATAATTAAATAAAAATAATTATAAATAATTAAACTAAAAAGAAAATAAGAATTAGGAAAGAAAATAAAATTGCGATTTTTAGAAGGATCTTTAATTAGTGCTAAAATCGTGCTTATTAAAAAAGGAGGGATTATTATTATTAAAATAACTATTATATATTTATAAATAGCTAGTCCTTTATAAGTAAAATAGTATTCGATATATATTCCTCCGTAAAGTTAAATTTAAAGCTTTTATCGAGAGTTAAGAATATCGATTTTATAAGAGATCGAGAACCCTTATCTTAATAAAACTCTAGTAAGAAGATACTTAAGAACCTAAGCGCTAGCTTTAAACTTATTAAGGTAAAACTTACTATTAATTTTACTAATAATATATAAAGTAAAGGTAGCTTAACTATAAGTTAAAGCTAATCTAATATTATTTAAGCTTTAAATTATTATTAAATTATAATTAACGTTATCGAACTTATTAAGTAAGTTCTTCTTAATAAAGGATCTATTTACTCTAATATTAATATATATTTTTATAGCGTTAGAAAGTTTATTTTTACTAAATATTAAAATCTTTATATAAGAGAAATAGGAAACTTATTTTAAAATATTTAAAATAATAAAAAAGGCTTATTTTCCTAAGTTAATATTTATAATATTTAAAATATAGTATTTTTAATAATTTTAAAAAAAAATATTAAAAAGTTAAAAAAAAAATAATATTATTATAAAAATAAGCTATACGTATTTTTAAAACTTAAAATTCTTCTTAAATTTATATAATTATAGTTAATTAAAATTTTTTTTATAAAAATATACTTTTCTAAGTAAATAAAAAAAATACTATAAAAAATAATTAAAATATTATTTTAAGGTTTTTATAATATAAAAATAATATAGTTTTTTTTTCTTATTTTTTCTTATTTAGAAGCTTATTAATTAGTAAGATACTTAAATTATTACTTTTTATATAAAGCTTTACTAAGATTTTATAATAAGAAAAGAAACTTTATTACGGATCGTACCCGTAATTACCTAATCTTACCTATAGCCCTTAATCTAAGCTTCTAAAGATAAAGAGAGAAAAGGGGTAATAAGAAGGTAAGGGGCTTTACTTACTTTAACCGGGTAGTAGGTAGCCGGAATAGGAAATTCACAAAGCATAAATAAGTAAGAACTTCCTAAATAGGAATATCTTATAAGGTAGGGGAAGGTTATAGAGAGTAGGCTTTTAAGGTGCAAATTATTTAGATTAAAAGCTTAAAGAAGAAGGAAAGGAAAGACCTTTCGAGGGAAGGAAGCCTTCCTTTTATAGTTTTCCTTCTCTAAGAAACTATCTAATTATATAAGCTAGCTAGAAAGCTATAGAATACTATAGAAGCTTTGTATTATAAATACCCTAGCGAATAGAATAGCTTTGTTTTATTTTATTTACTTCTATTATATTCTTTTTACTTTAAAATTAAATTCCTACTTTAAAATTAACCCTTAATTTTAAATCTACTATATTCCTTAGCGAATAGAATAGCTTTATCTTATTCTATTTGCTTCTATTATATTCTTTTACTTTAAAATTAAATTCCTGCTTTAAAATCAACCCTTAATTTTAAATCTACTATATTCCTTAGCGAATAGAATAGCTTTGTCTTATTCTATTATGTTCTATTAGCTTCTAGGCTAATAATGAATTATAATAGATAATTCTTTATTTATAATAGCTAATATTTCTTTCCGTTTTTAACCGTCTCTAACCGTTCTTCTTATCCTAGGAATTTTATTCGTTATTCTTATCTTTATTATCTTATTTTATTATCCGGTATTTAACCTTCCGAGGTTTAGCCGTAATTTAAATACTAGATACTAGTATTTTTACTTTATTATATAATTTATATTATTAAGCTGTTTATATAATAAATACTACTTATATAATAAGAATAGTACTTTTAACTAGTATTTATATCCTAGATTATTACACGTTCCCCTTTTTATAGTTTATAACCTTATAAACTTTACTATAGAAGAATAATATAGGGTATAAATAATAGTTAGTTAGTTAATTAGTTATTTTTATTCTTATAAGAAAAGAAAGAGTATTTCGAAAAAACTTAATAAGGTAAAAATAATTAATTAGATTTTATATAGGGTTCCTATTATTATATTATTCGTAACGTTCCCCTTTCTAAGGTTTTTAATCTTAAAAACTTCTTATTAAAGGTGTTTTTCTTTATTTTTATTAAATTTTTTAATAAGTTTAGGTGCCTTAGTTAGGTGCTTAGCAGGTTCCTAGGTATTTCCTTTAGAAGGGTATCCCTTCTATTTTATTAGATAATATACTATACCTTCTTCTATCTTTTTATCTATAATAGCTTTAGGTTCGTATTCTTCTTCTAATACCGTAGTTTCGATATTTTATTCTAATTTAGCATCTTTAGGTGCTTTTTCTAGTAAGGAAATATAAAATACTAGATAAATAAATATTCCTTTAGGAAGTTTAAGCTTATAATTAAGGTTATTTAGCTTTTCTTTTATAAGGAAAGGTCCTAATTTTTTAAATTCTAAGGACTAATTAGGCCGTTTAGTTTCTATATTTTTCTTTAATAAATAAACCTTATCGTTTTTATTAAATAAGGGTTCTTTTTCGCGTTTCTTATTATAATAATAACTAATTCTTTTAGCTATAAAATCTAATTCTAATTTTATATAAGAATATAGAGATCTAAGCTGTTCGGTATTTAGAATAGCTTTTTCATTATTAGTTTTATCTAATAGGCTTAGTTTATAGGCTTCCGGGTTAAATTCGTAATTCGCTATAGCGGGCGTTATTTTAATAGATTCCGATTCGGCGGTATTATAAGCTAACTAAGCTATAAGTAGGTTTATTACCTAGTTATCTTATTCGTAATTAATATAGGCTTTAAGGTATTATTTTAAAGTCTAATTTAGGCGTTCCGTAGCCCCGTTAGTTTCTAGGTAGAAAGTAGTACTTAATTTATACTTAGTTCCTAGCTTAGATATAAGGCTAGTCTAGAATTTAGAATTAAACTTAGGGTCTCTATCGCTTATAATAACTTTAAGTAAGCCTCTATCTGCTACTATCGTTCTTAAAAATAAATAACTTAATTTTTTAGCAGATAAAGCCTTTATCGTAAGTATAAAATAGCCGTATTTAGTTAATCTATTAGTTATAACTAGAATAGAATTATATTCTATATTAGTTATAAGGTCTACCGATAAGGGTAATTTAACTATAAAATCTATAGCTATATTTTCCTAAGGTTATTCGGTAACTATTATAGGTTATAGAAATCCGTAAAGTTTATATCTTAAGGTTTTAGATTTATTATAAATATTATAGTTTTTAATAACTTTAATAATAGCTTTTTTAAGGTTTTTCGTATTATAATAAGCTTTAATTCTATTATAAGTTTTTTATATTCCTTAATAGCCGTAAATAGGTAATTCGTAGAATTCTTTAACTATAGTTTCTACTATATTCGGAGGTATAAATAACTTCTCTTTTAAATAAGCTAAGTTATCTATCTACTTAATATCTTTATAAACCTTAAAATTAGTATCTTTATAGGCTTCTTTTATTTATTTTAATATAGAATTATTAGCTTCTACCTTAAATATAGCGTTTAAGGTATTTTATTCTAAATTTCCTTCGTTATTTATTTTAAGGAAATTAGTCGTTATAGGTATTATACCGGTATCTAAATCAGGTCTTCTACTAATAATATTAGCTCTTTTATTCTCACTTTCTTTTTTATATATAATTTCGTAATTATAATTAGTAAGGAATTTAGCCTACCTAATTTGTCGGCTATTTAAGGTTTAACTCGTACTAAAATAGCTTATATTTTTATAATTAATATAAATCCTTAATTTAAATTCGTTTCCTAATATATAGTGCTTAAATTCTTTAATTACTTTAATAATAGCTAAAAATTCTTTATCGTAAATAGGATAGTTAATTTCCGAATTTACTAGCTTCTTAGAATAGAAAGCTATAGGGTATAATATAGTATTATTTTCCTAGCTTAATTAGGCTCTTATAGCGTAATTAGAAGCGTCGGTTTCTAATATTAAAGGCTATTTCGAATTATAAGTTATTAATATAGGTACTAAGATTAGCTTTTCCTTAAGGGAATTAAAAGCTATATTAGCTTCTTTAGTCTATTTAAAAGGTTCTTTTTTAGCTAATTTTATTACTATTAATATAGGAATAATTATATTAGAAAAGTCTTTAATAAACTTTCTATAATAATTATAATATCCTATAAATTACTATATATTTTTAATTAATTTAGGTATAGGCTAGTCCTTTAAAGGTTCTAATTTGCTAGGGTCTATTTTAATATTATAAAGGGTTATAATAGTGCCTAGAAATTTAACTTCTTTAGAAAAGAATTCGTATTTCTTAGGATTAATATATAATTCGGCTTTCCGTAAGGCTTCTAATACCTTTCTTAAGTAAATTTTATATTCTTCTAAGGTATCTAAAAATATAATAATATCGTCTAAATAAGTTATAGTAAATATATCTAAATAATTTCTTAAAATATAATTTATACGTTTTTAAAAAGTAGCGGGGCTATTATATAGTCCTAAAGGTAATATTAAATATTCGTAACTTCCGTATCTAGTTCCGAAAGCTATTTTATATTCGTCTCCTTCCGCTATTCGTATTTAATAATAAGCTAGTTTTAAATCTAGCTTAGTAAAATACTATTTCTAGCTTAATCTATCTTTTAGTTCTATAATTAAAGGTATCGGCGTTCTATCCTTAATAGTATCGTTATTTAATTTTCGATAGTCGATTACGGGCCTTAATTTATCTTTTTCTTTACCCGATTTATTAGCAAAGGTAATAGGAGCTCTATAAGGGCTTTTAGAAGGTTTTATATATCCCTTTTTAATTTATTCTTCTAGATATTCTTTTAATACTTATAGTTATTTTTCGTTACTATTATAAATTCGTGTAAATCGCGGTTCCGAATTAGGCTTTAATTTAATTTCGTAATCTTATAGGCTTCTTTTAAGTAAGGTATTATCCGGGGGTTTTTTAAATATATCTAAGAATTCTTCTAAAATTTCTTTAGGTATTAATTTATAGCGTTCTAATTTTTCTTTAGAATAAGAAGCTATTTCTTCCTTATAATCTACGCTAGAAATAGTAGCTAACGTAGTAATAATATAAGGTATTTTACTATAGATTTTATTACTTTTAGCTTTATTATAAGGTTCTTACTTATAATAATTATATTTATTTCTTATAGTAAATTTCTGCTTATTATTAAAGAAGTTTTTCCTTTCTTTAATTTCTTTAATCGAACTATTCTCGTTATTCGGGCTTCTCGCCTCTTTAAAATTTCTCGAGCTAAATCCTTTATAAAGATTTCCTAAGGCGTTATTAAACCTAGTATTTTCTTTTCTATTCGTATAATTATAATAAGGTCGACTTTTATTATAACTATTTATATTCGATCGTCTATTCTTATAGTAATCGTTTTTTATAGATCTAGATTACTTATTTTTTACGCTTAACTTACTTCTATTAGTATTTCTAGAAATCTTATAATAAGGCTTCTTACCGTTATTATAATTATACCTTCTCGGTTTATTTTTCCTTCTAGAATCTATTCGATTATTTTTACTAGTATTACTATTAGAAGTATTAAATATTAAATAATCGTCTATAAATTTAACTTAGCCGGTTTTCTAGTTAATTTGCGGATTATATTTATAAAGAAAAGGATAACTTAATATTATATCGTATTCTGCTATTTTAGAAATATCGAAGGTATTAGTAAAGGTATTAGGTCCTATTTTAAATTCGAAGTAATTAGTTTCGTATAAAATTATTCCCTTATTAAACTAAAAATTAAATCCTTCGGCGTTTTTTACTATATTAGGCGTTTTCTTTTTTATATAGCTTAAGTTTAGACGTTTTATAGCTATAGGTAAAATATAATTACTAGCAGCTCCGCTATCTATAAAGGTAATTACTTCTTTTCCTTTATATCTTAAAATAAAGGTTAGTTTAGAAATAGGGATTTTAGTACTATCGGTTTTAATAGTAATAGTATTAATACTTTATAATTTAGGATAGTTATAATAACGCCTTTCCGTTCCTAAATCCTTACTAAAATCCTTATTCTTATTAGTTATACCTCTATTTACCTTTCTTAAATAGAGGCTTTCCCTTTTCCCTTAAGGTTTTCTTTAAATTCCTTAGGCTACGTTAGGAAATCCTACTTTCCGGGACTATTTTCCTCGGTAAGGGATCCGCTTCCTATAAGCCCTTTTATTAATAATTCTTTTATAAAGGTAAGCATAGCCTAAATCGTATCTAATTCGATACTAAGAATTCGGGGTTAAAAATCGTAGTTATTTCCCTTATTTTCCTTAAGAATCCTATAATTAGTTTCCCTATCGAGAAGGAATTCTATTTCTTTAATAAAAAACCTTTCGTCGATAAAGCTAGCTTCCTTATAAAAAGTTAGTAAGGACGGGTAATAATTAGCGTTTTATTTTTCCGGTAGATAAAAATCGCAGTCCTTATCGTAGTAAAATTACTAGCTAAGATTATAATACGCTTACTTATACTTATTAAAGAATTCTTCTAAGTAGCTTAAGTGTTAGAATAATTCGTTATAAGGAAGGTAGCTATTATTTTTCTAGTCTTCGAATTCTTTTAGAATTAGTTCCTTTATTTTAATAAAATACTATATTTTTTCGTCTTCTTCTTTACTATCGGTTTCGATAATATAAAGATATTCTGCCGTAAGAAGGGGTAATTCTTCTTCTTCCTTTTTAATTTTATCTTCCGGAATAAGGTTATCTTCTAGGATAGGTTCGTAGTCTTCCCTTATTCCGTTAAGGTTATTAATATAGTCGTTAAGACTAAGGGTAGAAATCGAGTTTTCCGAAAGGCTATACTAGCTAAGTAAGTTAGAATAGTAAGGAATTCCTTAAATTCCTTCTTTTCTATCTTTAAACTATTCTTCCGTAACTTACTTATACGTTTTAAAAGGGTTATTTTTACCCGGCGGGTAAAACTCTCCTCCGGAATCGAATTCCGTACTAGCTTCTAAAGGACTTATAAGCTTTAGAAGCTTCTTCGTATTCCTAACCGTATTCTAGCTATCTAGGAATAGCGTATTAGCTATAAGTTCTAGGTTATATTACCGTCTAAGTTTTTCTCGGAATTTATATTCCTCTTAGTTTAAGTTATCTTTTTTCGTCGGTAGTTTAAATTTCGTACTACGAATAGCACTCCGTTCCTTCCTATTTAGGCCTAGCGTATTATAATTAGTAGTTAGGTAGGAAGAAATAATATTAATCGTCTTACTATTCGTAGAAGAGGTTTTTCCTATTCCTTTTCCTTTCCCTTTTCCTTTTCCCTATTTTTTAAAGTAGTTTTTTATAATATAGCCTTCTTTCTTATAAAAGAAGCAGATAATAAGCTTCGAGGATACTATATCTAGATCTATAAGGTCTCCTTAATTAGCGTAATTTTTCTTATATTTTTTATTACCTTTATTAATATAAGAAGAGGTATTTTTACCTCCTTATTTTTATTATTTTCTTTCGAAGAGTCGATCGTCGATTTTAATAGCAGAAGCTATATAAGTAGATAATTCTTCGGGCCGGTCTTACTTATATAGTTCGTCTTTTACTTCGTCTTTTAGTCCTTCGTAAAAAATAGCTATAAGGGCTTCGTCTTCCTAGTCTAACTTACTAGTTATTTATCGGAATTTAGTAGCGTAGCTAGAAGCAGCCCCTTTTTGCTATAAGGTTTATAATTTATACTCTGTAGTTCTAGCTTTATCTTACTAGCCGAAAACTTCCCGTAATTTTTCTTTAAATCGATCGAAACTAGTAAAAATAAGCTCCGTTTCTTCTTCCCTATTATCTATAAGTTCTAAATAATTCCTTAATATAGGTTCGAACTAGTCTAAAGCTATACCTTCTAAGCAAGTAGAAGTATAAATTACCTTTATCGGTTTATTATAAAAGGCGGAAGAATAGAGCCTAAAATAAGCTCTAATATTAGTTAAGAACGCTTATAAATCGTTATCTTCCCCGCTAAAGTATTTAGGTCTCGGGACCTTACTAATATTTATAATAGGTCTAGGATTAGTAGCAGTATAGGGGGGTGTAGGGGAGGTTATATTAGATATATTATATATTACTAGGTAGCGCCGCTTATTTCCTAATTAGGAAAGAAAAAAGTGGATTTTTACCTTTTATTTCTATGGAGATATATACGGTTAAAAAAGTACTATTTTTCTATTTTTCTATTTTTCTCTATTTTTTTTTTTTCTATTTTTCTAGGAAAGGAATTCTTTAGTATACTCTCTTCTTATTCTTCGTACTTATAAGGCAGTTATAGTAGTAAAGAAGCTTTTAACGTGTTACGGATCGTACCCGTAATTACCTAATCTTACTTATAGCCCTTAATCTAAGCTTCTAAAGATAAAGAGAGAAAAGGGGTAATAAGAAGGTAAGGGGCTTTACTTACTTTAACTAGGTAGTAGGTAGCCGGAATAGGAAATTCATAAAGTATAAATAAGTAAGAACTTCCTAAATAGGAATATCTTATAAGGCAGGGGAAAATTATAAAGAGTAGGCTTTCAAGGTGCAAATTATTTAGATTAAAAGCTTAAAGAAGAAGGAAAGGAAAGACCCTTCGAGGGAAGGAAGCCTTCCTTTTATAGTTTTCCTTCTCTAAGAAACTATCTAATTATATAAGCTAGCTAGAAAGCTATAGAATACTATAGAAGCTTTATATTATAAATACCCTAGCGAATAGAATAGCTTTATTTTATTCTATTTACTTCTATCGTATTCTTTTTACTTTAAACTTAAATTCCTGCTTTAAAATCAACCCTTAATTTTAAATCCACTATATTCCTTAGCGAATAGAATAGCTTTATCTTATTCTATTTGCTTCTATTATATTCTTTTACTTTAAAATTAAATTCCTGCTTTAAAATCAACCCTTGATTTCAAATCTATTATATTCCTTAGCGAATAGAATAGCTTTATCTTATTCTATTATGTTCTATTAGCTTCTAAGCTAATAATAAATTATAATAGATAATTCTTTATTTATAATAGCTAATATTTCTTTCCGTTTTTAACCGTCTCTAACCGTTCTTCTTATCTTAGGAATTTTATTCGTTATTCTTATCTTTATTATCTTATCTTATTATCCGGTATTTAACCTTCCGAGGTTTAGCTATAATTTAAATACTAGATACTAGTATTTTTACTTTATTATATAATTTATATTATTAAGCTGTTTATATAATAAATACTACTTATATAATAAGAATAGTACTTTTAACTAGTATTTATATCCTAGATTATTATAAACTTAGTTTCTTAAAAAGTAGAAAAAGTACGTTTTATTTTATTTCTAGCTTATTAGGATAGCTATAATATTAAGCTTTTTATATAAGATTTTTTTTTTATAAAGTTTCTTATATAATTTATTTTATATTTTTATCCCTTATATTTATAAGTTAATTTTAATATTAGCTTTCTAAGGGCTTAGTATAACGTAGGAGTTTTAAGTATTTTTAAAAAATATTAAATAAATTTTAAAAAAAATAAAAAAAAATAAAACCTTTTACTAAAAAGTTTATTCTTTATATAAGCTTAAAAGTTATCTTATATAGCCTTTTTCTCAGCTTTATATAATATATTTAGTTTATATAAGGTAAGATTACTAATATTTTTATTCTTTTTTAATATATTTTTTAAAAATAAAAATAAAAATATAGAAAAATAATAAAAATAAATATTCTACTTTTAATATATAAAAATAATATATATAGTACTTTATATCTATTTATCTATCTTTTTTTATATTTTTTATTTTTTTTTTCTAAAATATAATTTGATTTTTCTTTTAATATTAATAATAATAATAATTTATACGCTAATACGCCTCGTATAGCTTAGAACTAATTTATATATATTTTAAAAAGGGGAAAAACTAGAGAAATTAAAGTAAAACCCTCCTCTTAAGCGTTACCTTAGCTTTAAGTTAAACCCCGCCTATACCTTATATTTTATATATTTAATAAGTTAGGTATTAATTAGTAATTTAAAAGCTAATATTTCCCTTAAACCGGACTCCGTAATAGTAAAAATACACGTAAACTAAGTTTAATATAAAGTTTATATAATTTACTTATCTTTTTAGCTATTATTATCGCTATAAACTAAATCCTTATATTTAATTAAAATAGCTTTAATAATCTAATCTATTAAAGCCTTATTAATATAGCTTAGGAATATATAAAAGTTTTATTATTTTATAATAAACCTTATAATAGCTAATTTCGAAAAACAGCTAAATTATTATAGTAAAGCCGCGGATAAGTATAGAGTTAGAGTTAAAGGAGGGGGTATTATTATATTTACTTTTTAGCGTTTCCGCCCTAGCTATTACTAGTTTTTAGTTAGTATTAAAAGGGAAGAAGGGGCAGTATATATAAAGTTCTAGTTTATAAACTTTTAAAGGTAAGTAATATACGCGTTCTTAGCTTAGTTTTATACCGCTCTTATCTTAAAGTAAAGTTAACTTTACTTAAAGTAAGATTTTTAATAAAAAAAGTAATAATATAATCTCTTCGCTTATATTATTATACTTTTATTATAAATTTAGTTTATATCCGCTATGCTATTAAGAACAATTATTAAAAAACTCTATTAAGTTTTAAAATAATATCTTTTTATATATAATTATATTAGTAAAACTTTATTTAATAATTTAATCTTTTTCTAAAAAGCCTCTTTACCGCCTTATTATAAGGCCTGCGCTAATACCCCTTTTAGAATAAGAGTATAACCTTCGCTAATTAAGCATACCTTTTCTCTAAAAATAATATAAAATTACCTTAAATTAAACTAAAGCTTATAAATAATATCTTAAAATATTATTATAATATTATTATTAAGTAATTTCCTTATTATAAAAGCTTAGCCTTACTTATAGAGTTTATAATTAATATTTATTATAATCGCTTTAAGGCTTTAAACTTAAAGCGGAGTAGCTATAAAGTTAAAATAAATTATAAGCTATTACTTATATTACTTAGGAACTTATTTTTTAATAGTTTTCTTTAGCGCTTTAGCTATAATTATAGCTTATATCGGAGAAATTTCGCTCCCCTTAGAGCTATAAAAAAGAGAGGAAACTATAGCTATAATAGCTAAGAAAATATTACTAATTAACGGAGTTAGAGTAAAAAGAGCACCTCCTTAAACTTTTTTAAACTCGCTACTTATTTAATAATTATTTATATAAAAATAAAAGTATCTTTTAAAATAATCTTATTAATATTTACTTTAGCTTCTTATAAAGTAATAAATATAATAAATTTTTAAGTTTAAAATTATTATAATTTAAAGTAAAATTATATTTTAAGTAAAAAATATTTATAGTTATAATTAACTTATATAGTATTACCCTCCCCCTTAAAGTTACTCTAAGTATAGCTAGCTATTATTATAAAATAATAGAGGGAGCGGAGTTTACTTATAATATAAAAATAAAAAGTTTATATCCGCGTCGCTATAAGCGTGGAATTTATAAAAAATATATTATTATTTTAATATTAATAACTTTTTTCTTTTTTAAGTTTTATAAGCTTTATAAATTATTTTTAATTAGAAAAAAAATATATTTTTATTTTAAGAAAAAATTATAAAAAATTATATGTATTTTTTTTAAAAAAATTACTTATAATATAATTTTTTTTATATAATTTAAATTATAGTTAAAAAAAATTACTTATAAGTAATTTAAATTATAAAAAAAATTATAAAAAATTACTTATATAATTACTTATAAGTAATTTTTTTCTAACTTTAATAGTAAATAGGGGCTTACTTAAAGTTATTATAAGTAATAAAGACTTTAAATTTAATTTTAAATTTTAAGCTAGCTTTATAGCTAAATTAGGAACTAAGTATAAATTAAATACTACTTTTTACCCGGAAATAAATAAAGCTATAAAATATTTAAATTAAACTTTAAAATAATACCTTAAAGCTTATATTAATTATAAATAAGATAATTAAGTAATAAACTTACTTATAGCTTAATTAGCTTATAATACCGCTAAATTAGAATTTTTTAAAATAACGCCGCTATAGTAAATTATAGATTTAATCTAAAAGCTTATAAACTAAGCTTATTAAATAAAACTAATAATAAAAAAACTATTCTAAATACTAAATAGCTTAGATTATTATATTCTTATATAAAATTAAAATTAAATTTTATATTAAAAAGAATTAGTTATTATTATAATAAGAAACGGGAAAAAGAACCTTTATTTAATAAAAATAATAAAGTTTATTTATTAAAGAAAAATATAGAAATAAAATAACTAAATTAGTCCTTAGAATTTCAAAAATTAGGACCTTTCCTTATAAAAGAAAAGCTAAATAACCTTAATTATAAGCTTAAACTTTCTAAAAGAATATATATATACCTTATATTTTATATTTCTTTACTAGAAAAAGCACCTAAAGATGCTAAATTAGAAGAAAATATCGAAATTATATTATTCGAAGAAGAATATAAACTTAAAGCTATTATAAATAAAAAGATAGAAGAAGGAATAAGATATTATCTAATAAAATAGAAGAGATACTCTTTAAAGCACCTAAACTTATTATAAAATATAATAAAGAAAAATACTTTTAATAAGAAGTTTTTAAGATTAAAAACCTGAAAAAAGGGGAATATTATAAATAATATAAACTATAAGGACCTTATATATATATAAAAACTAATTAATTATTTTTACCTTATTAAGTTTTTTCGAAATACTCTTTCTTTTCTTATAAAAATAAAAATAACTAATTACTAAACTAACTATTATTTATACTTTATATTATTCTTCTATAATAAAGTTTATAAAGTTATAAATTATAGAAAGGGGAACGTATAATAATTTAAAATATAAATACTAGTTAAAAGTATTATTTTAATTATATAAGTAGTATTTATTATATAAGCCGCTTAATAATATAGTTATATAATAAAGTAAAAATACTAGTATCTAGTATCTAAATTATAGCTAAACCTCGGAAGGTTAAACCTCGGATAATAAAATAAGATAAGAATCGATAAGAAGAATAAATAGAATTCTTAAGATAAGAGGAATAGGTAAAGATAGTTAAGAACGGAAAGAAATATTAGTTATTATAAATAAAAAAATTATCTATTATAATTTATTATTAACTTCGAAGCTAATAGAATATAATAGAATAGAATAAAGCTATTTTATTTGCTAAGAATTACGTAGATTTAAAATTAAAAGTTAATTTTAAAATAGGAATTTAATTTTAAAGTAAAAAGAATATAATAAAAGTTAATAAAATAAAATAAAGCTATTTTATTCGCTAGTATATTTATAATATAAAGCTTTTACTATATTTTATAAAATTCTAACTAGCTTATATAATTAGATAGTTTCTTAGAGAAGGAAATCTATAAAAGGAAGGCTTCCTTCCCTCGAAAGGTCTTTCCTTTCCTTCTTCTCTAAGCTTTTAATCTAAATAATTTACACCTTAAAAGCCTACTCTCTATAACCTTCCCTTACCTTATAAGATATTCTTATTTAGGAAGTTCTTACTTATTTATACTTTATAAATTTCCTATTTTAAATACTTACTACTTAGTTAAAATAAGTAAAACCCCTTACTTTTTTATTACCCCTTATCTCCTTATTATTAGAAGCTTAGATTAAGGGCTATACGGGTAAGATTAGGTAATTACAAGTATAATCCGTAATAATAGCTTTTTTATTTTATAAAAATAAGATAATAAGGCGGACTATTTAGTAGGCGGCGGCCCCTTATATTTTTTATAATAAGGATTTCCTTAACTTTATACTTATCGAGAGATAAGTTATTATAAGAAAAACGTAAGAGGGGGTTTAGCTAGGAGTTAGCTAGTAACTAAGAAAGTAAAGAGTTACTAGCGGCGCGTTTAATAAGGTTAATATAAAAAGTAAAGTATATACTAAGTAATATATTTAAAGTAATAATAAGCGATATCGGTATAGCTATTACCTTATACTTATTTTTAAGATAATTAAGCTTTTAAGATAAATAGTTAAACTATATATATATAAAGTTAAGCTATATAAAATTACTCTCTTAAAACTATTTTATAAGATAGCGGGACTTATTATATAAATCTTCTTATTATTATTAAGCTTAAGCGATAAAAGCTTAAGCTAGCTTAATATTATTATAAAGGTAATAAGCGAACGCTATAGCTTAACTTTTTAAAAATAAGATTAAAGTAATAGCTTTAAGTAAATAATCTAAGAGGGTAATATTAAAGCCGTAAAATAAGCGGTTAAGACTAACACTTATTATAAATAAGTCCCGGTTATTTAAAGTAAGCTAATATATTAGTAAATAGTAAGGATAGTTAAATTATAAAAAGAAGATTATATAATATAAAATAGCTTATATTTTTTAGTTTATACGCTTTATATTACTATTAATTCAGGGATAATAAGCTATAAAGAGGAGTTTTTATACCTTAGTAAAGCGGTAAAAAGTAGAATAATTATAACTTATTTAGTTTAACTTACAGTTAAAGATTAACTTTTAGGGGAAGCTATAAAATCGCTATTAATATTAGATAAAGTATTTAGTATATTACTTAGTATTTATTTATATTATAGCTTTAAGCTAAATATACTTAAAAAGATAATCTATAATAATTATAAAGAAATAAGGCTAAGATTTATTAAAGGCGGGAAGCTTAATTATAAAGTTTACTAAGAAAATAGTTTAAAACTATTTAAGTAGGGGTAGCGGCTAAAGTAATTTTTAGCGCTACTAGTAATTTAAGTAATCCTTATAATAATAATAATTATAAATAAAATATATTATATTTATAAATATCTTATCTTAGTAAAATTCTTATTAAAAAAATATTAAAGTAATATTTTTATTAAGATATCTTATTATAAGGAAATTATATATTTATTAAATAAGTATAATAATAAGAGGTTTTTATTTAAAAACTTAAAAATAGCCCTAGAACTATAATTACTTATAAATAAAAAATACGTAGTTTATAACTTACTTATAAATACTAGCTTTTAGCAGAAAATTCTAAATAAAAGAATAAATCGCTTATTAGCAGATATTATAAAGCGGATTAATATAAAGAGCTACTAATTAAAATCCTTATAAGGTCTTATCTTAGAAAAGAGCTAAGGTATTAAAAGTAAAAAGTAAAGTAAAAAGGGAGTTAAGCGGGGCTAAGCTATACTAAACTAAATATAACTTAAAAAAATAAATAGAGATAAGCTATATAATCTAGCTATAATAATCCTCTATATTATAGCGTTCCTACTCTTTTTAAAAGAAAGCGTCTAGCTAGGACGCTTACGCGCTAAAGCGGTATTAAAATTAAAAATTAAAAAAAATAAATATCTTAGCTTAACGCGCTTAATATTTTATTATTACTTTAAGCGTAATAAAATACTTAAAAGCCTTATAATTAGTTAAGATTAAAAATAGCTAAGCTATATTATATAGCTTAGTAAATTATACTTTAAAGTAAGAAATAATAGTAAAAAGCTTCTTATTATAAATTATATAGTTCCGTTTTCTAAGGAGAAGTTTTTTAAAATAATATATAACTAGCTAAAAAATATAGTTTACGCTAACTTAGGATAAGTAGCTATTTATAGCTTTATTAAAGTAATTAGCTTTTATAATTATATTATAGTTAAGGTTTTATTAAGCGAGAATAGAGGCTAATATAAAAGTAAACTTAAGCGTATCGAAAGTAAGCTAGCATTTATTAGTTTAATAGAAAAGGGCGCCTTACTTTATAAAGTTAATAAGCGGAGCTATAAGGTTAGAGAAATAAAATATAAAATTATAATAAAAGTTAGTAAACTTTAAAAACTTATAAACGCTTTAAATATAAATTAGCGCCTCTTATTTAAAAATAGCGGAGACCTTAGTAAAGTCTAGTCTTACTTTTTTATTAATATAAATAATAAACTTTAAATATTTAACTTTATAAATAATAAAGTTATATTTATTAAAGTTAAGAGAAAGCTTAGCTTAGCGAAAATGCGATAATATAATATATATTTAAAACTAATAATTAAAATATAAGCTATTTAAATAGATAAAGATATTATTAAAGTATATTATAATAAAGTCTTTTAAGAAATTGCCTAAAGTAATATTAATATAGCGTTAGAATATAGCGAGCGTACTTATAAGATTAAAAAGGTAAATAAGGTACTTAAAAAAGCTAAACTATATATAAAAAGTAATTAGGTATTTATCGCCTTTTATAATATATAGCTTATAAAAAGTAGCGCGAATATTAAGCTTTATAAATTAATAAGCGCTAAAGAGGCTATAAAGTATTTTCTTAATAAGGGGAAGAGGGTACCGGTCTTACTCTATTACTTTATTTAAAACGCGATAGTTAATATAAAAACGCTACCCGCTACTAAGCTTTTTAGTAAGTAAAATAAAGACGGCGGCGGATAAAAAGCTAGCGCGGATTTACCTTTTATTTACTAAGTTAGTAATCTATTTATAAACTTTAAGAAAATATTTATAAAATATATTATAAAGCGGCCTTTAAGTTAAAGGAGGTAAAAAGCTATTAGGCTATTAGCGAAGCTAAATATAATAATTATAATTATTATAGTAAGGGGGTAAAATACTCGCCTTCTTTTTATTAAAAAAGTCGGCAAAATTTAACGCCTTAAGAGGTAATAAAAAGGTCTTAGTTAAGGAGAATATAATAATATATAAGATATAAGAAATATTCTATAAATTAGTAATAAGGAATTAATAGCTTATCTGCTATTAAAACTTATATTAAATAAAAGCTATAAAGATAAAGCTAAGGATAACTATAATAAAAGAATTAACTTATTAAGATTCGAAATAAAGGATAATTAAGTTATTAGTAAAATATATTATAAATTCCTACTTATTAAAGCGTATTAAAATATTATTACGCGCTATTTAAGGAAAGCTAAGAATTAAATTCTAAATAAGGCTTAAGATTAAATACGCTATAATAAGCAATTACTAATTATTAATATTAGCTATAAAGCGAATAAAGTAATAGATAGATAAATATAGCTTAAAGCGTATATATTACTAATAGCGTATTTATATTATAATATAAATTACTTATAAATAAAAGAGGGGAATTTACTTAAGCTAATAGCGCTAAATAAAAGATTCGCTTATAATAATATAATAATTATAACTATTATCCGCTTATATAATAATAAAAAATATAGAATTTATAAATATAAGTAAGAGGAGAGGAGGTAAGTTTATATTCTAACTAATATTCGTAAAATAATTATTTAATATTTTATAAGCTATAATACTATGCGAGTCCTCTTTTTATAAAAGACTTATTATAAGAGGGACTTATTTTTTTAGTTTAAAGTAAGGTCCTCCTCCTTTTTTATAATATTAGTAAAATAAACTAAAAATATTAGAGGTAAAAAGTTAAGTTTATACTTACGCGAGAAATAGCTTATATTATTATAATAAAAGTAATAGCTATTAACGCGTTATTTTACGATTTCGTTATTACTAACTTAAGCCGCTTAGTAATAGTTTTTACCGCCGCGGCTAGATTAGCTATAAGAAAAGGACCGCCGCGCTTATTAAAATATAGCTAAGTGCTAGTTTAGTATATATTAGTTAATAAAATATTTAAAAATAGCTTAGGAATATAAAGTGAAAGTATTTAGCTTTTATTTTTAAGGCGGAATAACTTAATATTTATAATAATAGCGTAGATTTATATAATAATAATAATATACTTAGTTAAAAGGATATTATACTTTATATAATATTAGTAAAAAGCTAAGGTAAAAATATAATAAAAGCGTATAATTTTAATTTTATTAGCTTACTTAATATTATTTATTAAAATAAGCTTAGCTTTAAAATAAATAAAGAAATTAAAGAAAAACTTAGAAATATCTTATATAAGGTACTTTAGTTTTATTATAATAATTTAGCGCTAATATAAGTTAGTAAATATATTATTAAAGTAACTTAAGAAGTAATTAAGGTTATATTTATACTCGCCGCCTTACTTTAAAAAATAAGGTTACTTTAGCTTAAATTATAAAAGAAAAATATTAATATAAGAATACTTATTAGTTATAAGTATTACTAATTAAAGCTTAGTCCGCTTATAGCTTATAAGATATAAAAAAGCGCTATATTAGAAAAAGATTCTTATCGCTATTAAATAAAAACTTAATTAGTAATAGCTTATAATAAGAATATAACTACTATTATTTAAATAGCTATATAAACTTATATTACTAATTTATAAGGTTTATAATTCTATAATTATAGCTTATTATTTTAAAAGCTAAGTAATAATAGCTTATTAAGTCTTAGCGTTATTTATAATTAAATTTATTTACTATTAAGGTCTAATATTTTAATACTCTTATATAAAGCTAACGTTATTAATATAAATTAACTTAGGAGGTTCTAAGGTATATACTATATATATACTTAAGGTTATAGTCTATATATAGCTTACGCGCGGCCCGCGCGCGGCGCTAACTAATCGTATACGCTTATATATACCCCGCGCCTATTATACGCGTAAACTTAACTAAGCACCCTTATATAACTTAGCTATTCGGGCGTAGCCTGATTCCCTTATATATAATTATTAAACTTATTAACGCTAACCCTTTTATTAATATAATAATAAACTAAGGCGCTTTTTAGCTTTTTATAAAATATTAGTATAAACTATAATAAAGAAATATATTAATAACGCGCTTTATATAGCTTTATAAGCACGCGTTATAACTGTTTAACTATTAATATATAATAGTTTTTATATTTATTTAATTATTAGTAAGTAATAAATCTCTAAGTTATTTAATTATTAATATATAATAATATTTATATTTACTAAGCTTAAGTAAAAGCTTTATAAATTAAAATACTTTTTAATATTTTTTATAATATTTATTTTCTTAGTGCTAATTATATATTATTTTTTATTCTTAGTTTATATATTATAAATAAATATAATATTATAATATTATAATTATAGTAATTATAATATAAAGTAATATTATAATATTATTATTATAGCGGATAATAATAGCTTTATTAATTTATAAACTTAAATCGTAATAATTATTTAGCTAAAAGTAGATAGTTTTTAGTAATTTATACCCTTCGCGCGCTAAAATAATATCCTTAACATTCTCTATTCTTTACGCTATTATAAAGAGAATAAAAAATTTTTAACTTTAAAATATTTTTAAAATAAAGATTTTTATAAAATTTATATAACTATACTAAGTTATAGCTTTTTTATAAAAGTATACTATTTTTAAATATAAATAATAATATTAAAAAAAATAAATTAGCTTTTTAAATTTTAAAATATAATAAATATAAAAGTATTTTATTTTTATTTTTTTCTCTTATATAAGCTTTCTAACTAGCAAGATAACAAAATTCTTACTTTTTATATAAAGCTTTACTAAAGTTTTATATAAAGAAAAGAAACTCGTTTTCTTAAAAAGTGAAAAAAGTATATTTTATTTAATTTATAGCTTATTAAGATAGCTATAAAATAAGGCTTCTTATATTATCTTCTTTTATATATAAAGTAGCTTATAGATATTTTTAACATTTTTCTTTCTTTTTTTCTTATATAATCTAATTATTAGTTTTTTTAAAACTTAGCAAAGGGTAGGGGTTTTAAGTATTTTATAAAAATACTAAAAAAATTATTAAAAAAAGTAAAGAATCTTATAAAATAGCTATTAAGATAAAGTATTTTTTAAGTTTAAATCTTTTTTTAAATAGCTCTTTTATAGCCTTTTATTTAATTTTAAATTTATATAAGAGAAAATTACTAGGATTTTTATATCTTTTAAATAAATTTTATAAAAATAAAAATAAAAATATAAAAAAAAATTAAAGAAAAACCTTATATTATAAAACTAGAAATATTATATATATTATTTTTATATCTATATATATATATATTTAACTTTTACCCTCTTTCTTATTTAATATAAGCTTTATTTCTTTTTTAATATTAATAACTCTTATTTTTATTATCTTTTATCAAGTTTAAATACTATTTTTAACTAGAAGATAATTATATTTCTATCTTAAAAAAAACTATAAGAAATTATAAAGAATTCTTTTAAAAAAATTAATTATAATATAATTTTTTAGCAATTTAAATTACTAAGGTAAAAAAATCACTCACGAGTAATTTAAATTACTAGAAAAAAATTACTAAAAATCACTTATAGAATTAATTATAAGTGATTTTTCTCTAACTTTATAAAAGAAGATTAATATTATATTAAGGGCGGTAAGAGGGGTTTAAAAGAAAAGGTTTAATTATTTATAAATATAAAGAATTACTTAGCTATTAGAATTTATAAGTTTATATAATAAAATACCTAAAAGTAGTAAGTAATTAAATTAGTCGCGTTATAGTTTTTATATATAAATATAATTATAGCTAACTTAGCTATAAAGCGCTATATATATAAAATAGTTACGCTTTTAAATATTTTAAAAAAGGATCTTAATTTTTATTAAAAGCGGATAAGGTAAAAGTTTATAATTATATTAAAGTAAATAAGGAGGCCCCTTATCTCTTACTAACTTCTTATCCTTTTTAAGTATTAAGAATAACGCTATTTTTACTATAGCCTCTTTTAAGTGCTTAGCTAAAGTTTTTATTTATATTATAATAATAATAATTTATACGCTAATATACCTTATATAGCTTAAAACTATCCTATATATATTCTAAAAAGGGGAAAAACTAAAAAACTTAAAATAAAACCCTCCCCTTAAGCGTTACTTTAGCTTTAAGTTAAACCCTATCCGTACCTAGTATTTTATATATTTAATAAGTTACGTATTAACTAATAATTTAAAAGCCGATATTTCCTATAAAGTAAACTTTATAGTAGTAAAAATATATATAAACTAAGTTTAATATAAAGTTTATATAGCTTACTTATTTTTTTAGCTATTATTATCGCTATAAACTAAATCCCTATATTTAATTAAAGCGGCCTTAATAATCTAATTTATTAAAGCTTTATTAATATAGCTTAGGTATATATAAAAGTTTTACTATCTTATAATAAACTTTATAATAGCTAGTCCTAAAAAATAGCTAAATTATTATAATAAAGCTATAAATAAATATAAAGTTAAGGTTAAAGGAGGGGATATTATTATATTCGCTTTTTAGCGTTTCCGCTTTAGCTATTATTAGTTTCTAGTTAGCGCTAAAAGGGAAGGAGGGGCGGTATATATAGAGCTCTAATTTATAAACTTTTAAAATTAAGTAATATATATATCCTTCGCCTAATCCTATATTACTTTTATTTTAAAGTAAAGTTAACTTTACTTAAGGTAAGATTTTTAATAAAAAAAATAATAATATAATCTTTCCTTATAAATTATAAGATAGGCGGACTTACTTTTTATATATAAAGTAATAAAATATTTATTATATTATAGCTTTATTATATAATATTTAGTAATATATTTAAGTTAGTAATATTTAAAATATTATTAAAGTTAGATTTTTAATATATATAGTTTAGCGTTAAAAATCTTTACTTATATTATTATACTTTTATTATAAATTTAGTTTATATCCGCTATATTATTAATAGTAATTATTAAAAAACTCCGCTAAGTTTTAAAATAATATTTTTCTATATATAATTATATTACTAAAATTTTATTTAATAACTTAATTTTCTTTTAAAAAGTTTCCTTATTATTTTGTTATAAAGCTTACGCTAATACCCCTTTTATAATAAAAGTATAATTTCTACTAATTAAATATACTTTTTCTCCGAAAATAATATAAAGCTATTTTAAATTAAACTAAAGCTTATAAATAATATCTTAAAATATTATTATAATATCGCTACTAAGTAATTTCTTTATTATAAAAGCTTAGTCTTACCTATAAAATCTCTATTTAATACTTATTATAATTACTTTAAGGCCTTAAACTTAAAGCGGAGTAGCTATTAAGTTAAAATAAATTATAAGCTATTATTTATATTATTTAAAAACTTATTTTTTAATAGTTTTCTCTAACGCTTTAATTATAATTATAGCTTATATTAGAGAAATTCCGCTCTCCTTAAAGCTATAAAAAAAGGAAGCCGGGGCTATAATAGCTAAGAAAATATTATTAACTAATAGAGTTAGAGTAAGGGGGGCACCTCCCTAAACCTTTTTAAACTCTATTACTTATTTAATAATTACCTATATAAAAATAAAAATATTTTTTAAAATAATCTTATTAATATTTACTTTAGCTTTTAATAAAGTAATAAGTATAGTAAACTTTTAGGTTTAAGATTATTATAATTCGGAGTAAAGCTATATTTTTAGTAAAAAATTTTCGCGGTTACGATTAACTTATATAGCGTCGCCCTCTCCCTTAGAGTTACTCTAAGCGCGGCTAGCTATTACTATAAAGTAATAAAGGGAGCGGAGTCCGCTTATAATATAAGAATAAAAGGTTTATATCCGCGTTACTATAAGCGCGGAATTTATAGTTTTATTTATATTAAATTAAATTATAGCTTATAATTATAATAAGGGTATAAGAGATTATTTTTAAAACTAAACTTTTATAAAGCTATTATTAGATTAAGACTAAGTTAGCTATAAGTAATTTTAAAACTTATATAGTTAATAAGTGTAGTTATTATATACTTAATCTTAATATATTTTTTAATAAAATAGTTTTAGGACTATAAAGCGTAATATTTTTTATAAAAAATATAGCTTTTAGTTTTACTTTTAGCTAAGGCTAGGTATATGCCCTCCTTTTCTAAATATATTATAGCTATATAAAAGCTATAGCGTAATTACTCTTAATAATATTTTACTATATATTTATATTAGTAATATTAATAATATTATTAGGGCTATATTATATTATTATAAACTTTAATATAAGAGATTTAAGTTTATTTTATATAAGTTTATTAGTATTTATAATATTTATAACTCCTAGTATAAGGTATATATATATAGCTTCTTTATTATAAGGCTAAAAAGCTTAAATTTAGGAAATTTTAACTTTATTAACTTTTTTAATTTATTAAAAAAGGATATTTTAGTTATTATAAGCAGCCTTTATATATACTCTTTTTACTATAATAAAGTAAGTTTTTTAGCTATAAACTGCTGCCTTTTTAAAAATAATAAGGATTTACTTAATTAAAGCTACTTACTTTTTATATTTTAAGTAAAATATAATTATAATATCCCTTTTAAGGAGCTATTATATTACTAATATAATATTATATTTAAAAGCTATATTTATAGCTTATATAATCTCTTATAAAATTAATTATAATATGTTTATATTAATTATAGTATTTCTTATAAATATAGTAATTTTTTTTATTAAAGTAGCTTTAAATAAGTTTAATTATTATAAATTTATTAATAGCTATAAAAGCTTATATAAAACGAGTTTAATTAATATTAAGGCTAATAGTTTATAAAAGGCTATTTATATAGCTTTAATAGTTATTTTTTTAATTAATTTAATAATTTTAAGTAAAAATTAAGTCTTAGTTTAAGCTAAGGTAGCTATATATTTCTATAAAGTTTAGCCTTAAAAGCTATTATAATATTTTATATTTTAAAAAACACTATAGCTAATATTACTACGGTAAGCTTACTATATATATTTTTTATATTATTATCGCTAAGGCTTTATACTTATTTTATCTCCTTATTCTTAATATTACTATTATATTATTCTTAGCTAAACTAGGGGTATTATAAAGACTAACTTAGTTCTCGGCCCCCCTTATTTATAATTATAAAAGCGTCGCCCGCTCCTTAGTCCCCGGCCTTAGCCGCTATAAGTATTATTATTATCTTTCTTAATAAGAAGCGTATTATAGAGAGCGAAATATAAAGTAATAGGTCCTGTCCTGTTTTTATAAAAGGTTAACCGCCCTTACTTTAGTAACCCCTAAACCCCGGCTTAATCTACCCTAGACTTGCTATTATAACTTAGTAGACTAGTATAAAGCTTACTATAGTACCCTCTCCTTACTTATTATTTTTACCTTACTAGCTACTAATTACTTAGTAAGGGGTTTTTCCCTAAAGCTTAGCCCGGTTTTTCCCCTTTTTTTACCTTCTATATACCTAGTAACCTTATAAGTCTTTAGCGTAATATAATATATAAATATATATATACTTTACTTAATATTATAGTTTTATATTATAAATAAGCTTTAGTTAGTAAATAAAATAAAATAAATATTTATTATAAAAGCTTTTAAGCGAGTTTATTATAAAATATTTTTATTTACTTTTTCTACTTACCTTATATCTCTTTTTAAATTACTAAAGCTTTAAAGAGTACTTTACCTTATAGTAGCTACGCGGAATATATTTTAATAAATAGTAAAAGTATCTTTATTTTCTTTTTAAATTAATTTTATTATTATTACTATAGTACTCTAAAAGCTATAAAGGTAGCTACTAGAACCTTAGTAGTAAGTCGAGTAGGAAAAACCCTCCTAAAAGAGGTAAAACCCCCCGCTATATAGTAAGACCGCGTCCGGCTCGGGGCCGGGCTAAGCGCTCTACGCGTATAAAGAAAGTAACTATCGGTTACGGTAATATTATATAACGTAAGGAAAGATAAGAAAAGATAGATAAGATAAGGAAAAGATAATAATAGCGGCGGTAAATATTACTTATATATACTAATATATACCTCCTCGGCCTTTAAGTATATATTACTTAACTTTTAAGTATATAGCTATATATTTTCTTTATATATAATATATACTTAAGTATATATTTTTTTTTTAAGCTTTCCTAATTAGGAAGCTTTCCTAATTAAGAAATTAGTTTTTATAAATTAATAACTTAAGGCTTAGAAGTATATAAAAAGGGGGGGTTACTCTTACTAATATAAGCGAGCTATTATTATCTCGTTATTTTTTTTAATAATTTTAACTATATAAGTAATCCTTAGCGCGTATAATTAGTTTATAGCTAACTTATACTAAAGTAAAATACCCGCTAAACTTAACTTTCTTTAAGTAGTATCTTACGCGGGGTATATTAATACGCTTATTAGCTTTAGGGACCTTTATTAGGTATAAAGAAATAAGTACTTAGCCCCGGCGTATATCTATATTTACTAATAACTAGGGCAAACTATCTAAGCGTAGCTTACGTTAAATACGTAAATAATTATATTAGGTATTAGCTAATTAATAATCTTATTATAGCCGAAGCTATTCGCGCTATAATTAAAGTTACCCGCTAGCTAAGCTTCGATTATAACGCTTAAATAGTAAGTAATATTAGGGTTATATTAGGTCCGCGGTAAATCCTATACTAATAAGTATAATAGAAAAATATAATTTAGCGCGTAAAAGAGATACGCGCTATCGCGCGTTATAATAGCACTCGCGCTAATTGAGTCGTATAGGCGGCCGCTAGCCGCGTACCGCTTTAAGGCTTATAGCCTCCCGCTATCGGGGAGAACCTTATTATTAAGGTAACTAAGGGTCTAACCGGCGCTGACCGACTTATCGCTGCTATATTAGCTTAGATACGGGAGCAGCGTATCTTCTATACGTAGGCAATTAACTTTTTTAAGCAGTTAACTAAGGAGCTCCGCCGTATCCGCCGCGCCGCTAAATTTCGAATTAATTTAAAATAAATAATAAATAGCTAAAATTATTAAAAAAAACCTAATATAGCTAAGGTAGTAAGGAATCTTATATCTTTTTTCCTTACTTTTCTATTACTTTTTCCTAATTTTTTCTTTAAGTTAATCTTTACTAATTATTATAAGTATTAAAATTATAGAAAAAAAGAAATAGACTTAGGAAGTCTTAAAATATCTATATTAGAAGAGTTTAACTTTAGTTTAAAGTTTAAAAAAATAAAAACTAAGAAAAATTAAAATAATACTTTTTAAAAGCTTATTTACCTTCTAAGGTATAGTTATAATTTTTTTATTTTTTATTTTTAATTACTATTTATTTACTAATTATTTCTTAAAGTAATTTATTATTCTAATAGAAAAATAACACTTTCCGCTTCCTTACTTTAATAATTTTAGTATATAAATTTTAGCTATTCTAGCTATATTAGCCTTAATCAAAGCTATATTTTCTATTTCTAGTAATATTATTATATTATTAAGGAATAATTTAAAGCTTAAAACTATATAATAGTTAATTTTACTTAAAAACTAGAATTTAATACTTACTAATTTTTAGGAAATTAAATAAGAGGAAGATAAAGCTTTAAAAAAAAAGATTAAAGCTTATTAGTCTTCTCTTATAGCTAGTTTTTTTTACTTATTATTATATAAGTTTTTCTAGCTAATAATATATTTTTTATTAATATTAATTTTATATATATTAATAATCTTATAAGGTATAAGATTTTAAATAAAAAAGCTTTTTTATTAAGCTTTTTAAAAGCTATATATTACTTATAAGTATTTATTTTCTATTATTTATAAAGTTATTAATAGATTTTATTTTCTCTTTTAAGCTTACTTTATTAAAAATTTATTTTCTTAGCTAATACTACTCTAATTAAAGAAAACTTAAGCTTTATAATATAAAGTATAAGGGAATCCTATATAAGGTATACTAAGGAAGAGAGATAGCGATAATTAGGTTAGAAAAGATAAAGAAAAGTATATAAGTATAGATTATAGAGATTTATTTTAAGAGTTATATTAAGGATAAAGCTAATTCTTACCGAATTATAATACTAGAAATTATTATAAACTATATATAAAGAGATTACGACTTAAGGGTAAACTTTTCGCGATATAAACTATAGCTTCTAGGGTCTTATCTAAGGCCTTAGCGTAGTTTAAGGACTTATCTTTTATATTTAACTATCTTATCGTAACTAGAAATATATTATATATTTTCTAAATAATTTTAATATTAAGTTATAATAGCTTTATAATATTTACGTAACCTTATAATTATCTTTTATATATAATTATTTTATAACTTTATTATAACTATCTTTTTATTTTAAAGAATAAAATATTAAAAATCGGATAATTATAAGTTATTATAGATATATTATAATAAAGTAAAAAGAAAAAAGTTATATATAAGTAAAACGCGTTATTAGTTATAAGAGCACGCGCGTAATTATAATAATAGTAATTATTTATTATTAGTTTAAAGTAAGGTATAAGTAACTTTAAGCATATATTATTATTATTATAATTTTTTCTTTTTATTATTTTTAGAGAGATTATATTTATATCTTTATTTTAATTTTATTTTATTATATAACTATATATCTTTTTAATATTATATTATATAGTAAAGCTATTAATAGCTATTATATATATTATAATAAGAAGGGGAAGAAGCTTAATATTAGGCCGCTTAATAATAACTTACTATATTACGAATTCAGGGTTAGAAAAAAATCACTTATGAGTGATTATATAAGTGATTTTTCGTGATTTTTTTTTTCCGTGATTTAAATCACTTATAAGTGATTTTTTTTATCCGTGATTTAAATCACGTAAAAAAAATCATATTATAAGTGATTTTTTTAAAAAAATCA
>PDHQ01000220.1:0-58502 GCA_003339415.1 Ophiocordyceps camponoti-saundersi (nom. inval.) | reverse complement strand
CCCTCGGGGGGGGGGAAAAAAAAAAAAAAGGGGGGGGGGGGAAACGGGCGGCGCCCCCGTGATCCTTCCCTCCGGCGGGGCGCCCCTTTTCGCCGGGGGGGGGGGGGGGGGGGGGGGGGGGGGCTGTGCCCCACTCACCTTTTCCGCCGAAGCTCGCTAACCGAAGGGACCCACCTTTCCTCCGGGTTTTTGCCTGGAAGCCAGCCGAAGCTTCGACTGACTCATCGACGTCATCATTTGTGTGTTTTTTTTTGTCGCTTCACCATCCAGGAGACTACCAAGGTAGGTAATCAATCATCTTTCGTCTCTACGAAGCTGAAGCTGCCAGCTCTTCACATCCAACCCCCCCCCCCTTCCCACCAATGGCCAATCCTCGCATCGGAAAAAGGTATGCTCTGGAATCCTGTTGCGCCACTTTGACGCCTCCGCTAACATGCTTCGCCACTCCTTTTCGACCCGAACGAGCGATTCGCCGACGCGTGGGAGCGTCCCTCAACCAACGACGGGCCCGGCTTTTCTTGCTCCCCCCCCCCCTCCACCACCATTGTTTTTTCCCTCTGGATTAACTTGGCTGACAGGTTCACAAAAGATGGAGGGGGGAAGAAAAAAGTCGTCGTCAGCCATCTTTGACTCATCGGAGCTGTGTATCCGGACGCTGCTGATAGATGACTATGAGTCAAAGCCAGCTTTTGTCTCGATTGCGCGTTCGATATCTTTCCGCCTTCCCGCTTCTCTTTACGCGAAACATGCCAGCCCAAGCCGAAGGTCGGATTCCGAGATAGGGGCGACGATGCTCAGCCCCCCCCCCTATGTGAAGGAGAGGTGAGGCAGAAAAAAAAAAGATGTCGCCTCGGCCCGATCCAGACACTTGCCGTTCGAAATTATCATCTTGAAACGCCTTCGGCTCGTGATACATGGGGTGTTTGGCGCCTCGATGTAAAAGATGCCCGACCACCACCTCATTTTTTTTGGAGGTCTCCCTTCCCCCCCTCGACGGACTCGGCTTTCCTGACGTATTACGTGTGCGGCCTCGCGGCAGGATGCTGCATGATGCCGATAACGAGGAGACGACCGTTGGCCGACGAGGTCGATAACGGCACGCCCTCTCTTGCCCCGTCCCCCTCTCCCCCCCCCGGGGGACGATGTGAAGACGACGAGCGCCATCTCTCGCACTGGGTCGGAGTTGGAGCCTTGATCTTGCATCTTCCGCCGGTTGTGTGAGAGCGTTTTCTTCCTTTTCTTCTTCTCTCGTTCTTCTTTGCCTTGGTGCATCCCACCGTTCGAGACGGGGATTGGGGTTTCACCGGTTAAGACTGCTTGGCAATTGCATCGACCGGTAATGGTCATGTAACATTACACGGAGTGAGGACATCGTAGGAATATCTTTTTATGTATGCGCGCGTGTGTGTATTTGTGCATGTGTGTGTAGTATGTGCATATGCCACTCACCGAGGAATAACTGTAACCGCAACTGTATGTAACAACTTGAGTCGTTCGGGGCTTCGACCAACTCCGCTGTTACGGTTATACAGAAGAGAGGGAAGAAAAACGTTACTCTAACATTCTTTGAGAAGCTCGTTCTACGTTGAAAATTTATTCGCTACCTGCCTCCTTGTTTATACAACATCCATGTGTGACGTTTCTTGACGAGTGACGAGAACACGGGGTTTGTTTCGTCGTCGACTTCGCCACGATTCTGCGTCGGTGTAACCTTCGATGTCAAACACTGAAAACGTTCTTTGGCTTTTTTCGCTGTCTTCGTGGTAGGCTTGCTTTCTCGTCGTCGCGGGGGCACGTGTCTGTCTAGGTAGGTTGTCGTTGACGTCGGCGTGTCCGTCCGGTTGGAGGGTTACGCTCTTCCGTGGAGTGTTGCATGCTTCGTGATGTGAGATGCGGTAGGCGTCGACTTGTAAAGCTTGATGACTGTAGGTATGTAGAGAGGACAGAAGGGGGTTCTGAGGGTTGTGAGAATCGGTTTTGGAGAGGGAGGTGTGCATGAGGCTGTCTGTATCACCCATTCGTGACTGTTCTTTGCCTCATTCAGATTACTTCCTCCAGCTCCATGTAACCATTTCTTTTCTTGATGAATTTTCTTTTCAACTGTGAGTCATTGAATTTAGGGTGTCAGCATGAGGGAAGAAAGAGTAATCATGCCACGGGATAGGTTGGCATCTCTCCAAGCCATTACGGCCTCGTCATCAAAAGTCCATCAAGTCCAGCGAATGGAAACGAGACGAAAGCTTCTTGTAGAGCATGAATTACAAGGCACCGGTATCCATGGCGTGCTGTTTTCGCCACGTCTATTTTCCCCAATGCTTGTAAGAGATGGATGACCTTGGAGTTGATTGGCGACCAAATCCAACCCTTTGGCTAGTGTGGAAGAGAAACAGCCAGAAGCTTCCTTTCTCGCTCACTAAACCCATCAGTAATCGAATGAGGGAAATTGACTCTTTGAATCTGGAAATACGGATGTCAGGAACCTTTGGTCTTCCTCATGGTGATGATTTGCCTCGGCCCGAGTATAGGATGACGCCTTGCGTTGCCTACTTTCTTGCCACGGCAGCCTTTCGATACGATGACTGAATCTCTTTTAGTCTTCCCAGCCTCTTTATCCGTGGAAATACCCTGACGGAGGTGAGGATCTGGGCGGGAGGTTGTTTGCAACTCGCGAGACTCTCCACTAGAGTCGTCTTTCTCTACGGCGTACTTGACTAGATGCGTACAGGTATCCGAGGGACTCTTTTGATATGTTTCCCTCCTTTCTTCTACCGCGTCTTGGAAGCGAATGGCGATTTCAAGAATGTTTTAGCTTTGAAGGATAATCATCACCATACAGTCGTGAATATAGTCAACTCAGTGATACGAAGTCCCCCCTCTTACCCTTAGAAAGGGTCTATCAAATCTCGTTCTACTAGTCTTCTGAAGTGACTTTGAGAAGTGAATCACGGATGAATCTAGCCAAGAGAGCTAACGATGCATCACAGGGGAAGAAGAAAAGGGGGGAGCACGCCGGTCACGTGGCACGCTCCTATCATGTGATGGCCCCAACAATCCTGTCTTGCATGTGTTTCCAGGATCAAAGCTCGTGACTTCAATCATCCGAGCCTGTAGCTTCCACGCGTCACATGTCCATCAACGCCTTCGATAGTTTCTACCGGCGTGTCTGCGGGTGCGTCTTCTGGCTTGTCCAACGGAGATCTTCCGCCAGATCAGGAGAAGAAAAAGGCTGGATCAGCAAGCCGAGAGAAAGGAGGTCGCTCACGGCAGGGGAGACGGATATACCGCACCTGTGTAGTCCGTTCGAGGAAACCGAATCATCACCCGAGTTTACGTACAAGTGTCGAGTGTCGCTCGACGGCGCAGTGCAAGGAGGAAGAAGGGTAGAGAAATGACGATGCAGATTCTAGCCAAGGACCGGCAGCAACTATCAGGCTATACATAGATCCAGCAAGGCCTTGTCTTCAGCTGTACCGTAACGAGACCGGCTTCAACTTGTCCGATCCGCCGTATGATCTTCCGTATAATCTTCCGTACAACTCAAGCCTCGAGCCCTCATGTAAGCTACTCCCTGCTCATCAGCCAACGGCCCCATACCAGATCTTGTCACCGTCAACATCACAACCTCACCCCTTCCTCACCCTCACCCCAGCTTTTCCAAATCCCCCTCCACAGCAACTTCACCCCCCGAAAGCACAACCTCCAACCGGCGACCCGACCCCAGCCTCCCCCGGAACCGGCTTCCGAGCAAAGACAACCCGAAACGGGAAATAAGAATGAAACAACGGCCTCCCATCCTCCGCCTCCCTCACAAGATCCTTCCGCACATCAACGAGGAACATCTCAATCTGCACCGCCGACCAGCCAAGCCCATCGCGCAGAGGCCGTCTAGCCAAGCCGACGAGCCCAAGGGACATGGCATCTCGCAACGCCCTACCACGCTCCCTCGCCCGCCGCCCCTCAGGCCAGGGACCGAGGGGACAGCGGACGTCGCGGGACGAGACATCGCCGAAGCCGGCGGCCAGCAGCTCGGGCTCGACATGTCGTATGCCGTTGAGGTCGGAGCCCAGGGCGCCGAGGCCGGCTTCGAGGTAGCGGAGGAAATCGCGCCAGGCGTAGGGCCCGTCGCAGGAGGCGTCGTCGCAGGAGGCTACGTATTGGAATTCCTGCACCTCGACGTATCCGCCGGGTTTGAGGTGTCTGATGTGATGGTTGCGAATGATGAAGGGATTATATAGATTCGCTTCGTCAGTCTCTTTCTCTGGGGGGGGAAAGGAGGATTCCTCTTGTTTCTTCTCACTCGTATATTCGCTTCCATAGCTGTGGTCGGTTCTTGATGGAGTGAGTCGTGTGTCGTACGTGGATGTAGTCGAAGCTATCAGCCGCATAGCCCCATCCTCGATCGTCTTCAAAGTCATCGACGAAGAACTCGACGTTCTCCGGAACCCAATCAGGTTGAATCGGCGAAAGATCCATGCCGTGAAAGCGCGATCTGGGATATAAATCGGCCACTATACCAAGTCATAACCCCGAGTCAGCACCAACCATGTCAAGAAGGCAACTATAAAGGATCCTCACTCTGCATGCACCATTTTCCCGTCCCCGTTCCTGAAAAGGGGGCCAACGGAGGTAAAAACAACAGAGACGGAAGCATCAGAATAGCAGTCCCCTCTATAAGCTGATGGAAAAAGCCTGCGTCTCTCATCTCCCCGTAGTATACAGACCCAAGTCGAGAACCTGCGCGCCGAGCTCAAAGCGCTCATGACAGGGCGCGAGGAAGAGCCGGCCGTCGCAGAGGTGGACGGTGAGGACGTGCTTCAGCTCGTCGCCGTACTGCTCCGTCTCGTCGTTGGGGAAGGCGTACGTGCCTTGGTGGTAGGCGTGGTAGCGGAGGTTCCCGTCGACGACGTGTTGGCGTATGCTGTCCGTGAGGCTGCGCGTTTCCGAATCGTCGTCGTCGTCGTCGTTCGTAGTCGTCGTCGTCGTCCTTATGTTTGTGTCCATGTCATTGGATGGCATCTTGTCAGCCGTCGATATGCGAATTCTTCTCTTCCCCTTTTACTTCCTCAGTAAAACCCTCACCAGCAGCCAACAAAGCAACCCTGTCCCCCCTCCCCCTTTACCCCCAACTTTCTCCCTCTATCCCCGCTTCGACGATAGGAAGGGATGATGATTCTCGACCTCAGAATGAAGGAAAAGTAATCAGGTTGGAGAGAAAAGTTCTTGCTTGACGCACCGCTCCGGCCCGGCGTCTGTAAACGGCCTCTTCGGAAGAAGCCGGGTCCGGACCGTCCAACAGACGGAGCTGTCCTCGAATCTCCAACCCGTCTGTAAGTGCTGCTTCTATTCCCATCCGTCAATCAGTCGGGTTTTCCTATCTCGGACAAGCCGCTCTCCCCAAGATACATAGTTTACAAATTCATCAAACGATGATGCCTGACGATGTACCCGACGACTCTTTCGACGAGGCAATACCGTTACAATCAGTTTATCTTCCTTTTTATCTTCTCCACCATCTTCCGGCTCGGCTCGGGGTTGGGAATAGGGAGGGGAAGAACGGGGATAAACGGCGTCAGGAGGGCGCGCCTGTGCCGAGTAGCAAACCCACTTCCATGGATGCCGTCACCTTCAACCCGCTTGCTTCAAACGCTGTTCTGGTACCGAGATGGGGAGAGAGTGTGTGTGTCTTGGAAAATGCAGCCGTTGCCAAAAGCATCGTTGAGAGAAGAAAAGAGGGTGTGGGCAAAGACCGGGGGGGGGGCAACACAGGACAACAGCTCGTACAACTTTCTACTGCAACTCCGTACAGCCCGCAGGTTGCAGATTCGAGCGACGAACGGTCATGGATCCCGCCAGCTGCATACATACATAGGTAGGTAGGTAGGTAAGGGCCTCGGCTGAAAACCCATTCACCCCCTATCTGTTCTCTGATGGCTCACATGTTGGCTTCAGAGTTTCACACTCACCACCACCACCGCCACCACCACCACCATCAGATCCTCTCTGTCCGTCCTCTTCGTTACCTTCCCTCATCTTTCAATCTCCATAGCCACAGGCCTCAAGCCTCCCCCCTCCTCCTCTGTCCCCTCATCTCACCTCACCTCACCTCACGTAAACCAGCCGAGATATCACTAATACAAGACGAACATCGAAAACCCTGCTATACAAACCCGTAAGCCACCTTGACACCAACCTCGCTCTCATCCAATGGCTCTCCCACGAGTCAAACGCCACGATTTGCACGCCTCCTCCTGCATTCTCTCTCCCGTTGGGCCTCCCCTTGAGTCATGAAACCGTCCGTCACCAACAGAAGCTGGACTCGCCCAACCACGCCGACGCCATACATAGGTACACATGCATGTATGTATGTACGTGCATCAATGGCCTGCAGGCAATGGTGAGGCACGTGGTGTATGAGGCCTTGTTTTCAGTAGCTTTCTCTTCAGGAGCCTTTCCTTCTCTCACCGAATGCATGTTATGTCTTGGGTATCCAGTCAACTGCGTACCCCAAGGCTTTTTCCAATGCTGCCTCCTCGTCCCTCATGGGGGCCATGCCCATGTCTTGTGGCCTCTCTTCAGCCGCGTCTGTGAAACTTGTGATTGTTTCCTTCTCCTATGTGTTTGCGGACATCAACGACTTCGTCCTCACATCTCTTCGCTTCATCCTTTTCTCTAAGCCTTCTTCTTGCTCTTCTGTGAAACTTCAAAAGCACCTTCAGAGAGAGACAGACAGAATCGTTTTCACAGGGAGACGATTTCCCCGCTTCTTCCCTCGAGGGAGGGAGAGAAAAGGCTTGTCACGGCTCGTGATAAAAAGGGGGGGAAGCAGAAGGGGGGGAAACCGTCACATCATCGTCAACCAAACAGTCAACAACCAAAAAAGGGGAGGTTGTCATTTGATTGAACCGTATCATTCAGTCAGAGGCTATCAAACATTGCTGCTGCTGCTGTGGTGTTTGCGTAAGTATAAGGCAGTTCCGTTCGCAAGCTCATAAAACATGAAATGTACTACTTCGATCCAGCGATTGCCCACTCGGCTTTCATATTCCCAACCTTCATCCCTTCACAATGACCATCCCATCGGATCAGTTTCGACAGTCCCCAATTTACAGCATGAATGCGAGGCCGGCAGCCGCACCCAGGAGGTTGAGGGCGACGGCCATCTTGTCGGTGCCGCCCACCTGGACGGTATCTCCATTGTTGTAAGGGAGAACGCCGGTGGCGTAGCTGTTGGCCGGCGCGACGGGCGTCGCGTACTCGTCCTTGCCCGGGTAGGGGGCCTTGCCGTTGTCGTAGTCGGGCGTCTTCTTGCCGCCGTTGTTGTTGTTGTAGTCGGGCGTCTTCTTGTCGCCGCCGCGGCCGTAGCCGCAGGCGTAGCCCTTGCAGATGACCTTCTCCGTGCACTCGTCACCGCCCGGGCACTTCTCGTGCTTGCGGAGCAGGCAGGTCTCGCCGTAGCACACAACCTTGTGGCACTTCTCGCCCTGGCAGATGGCCTTGTAGCACTCATCGCCATAGCAGACGGCCTTCTCGTGGCATTCCTCGCCTCCCTCACACATCTCAAGCGGCTGCGGCTTGCACTCTCCACCGCTGCAGAGGTACTTCTCGTGGCACTCGGGGCCCTGGCCGTTGCACTTCTCGTAAGCCTCGTGCTTGCACTCGGCGCCCTGGCAGACAATCTTGTGGCACTTCTCGCCCTCGCAGACGACCTTGTAGCACTCCTCACCGTGGCAGACGACCTTCTCGTAGGGCTTGGACTCGCAGTGCTTGCCAGGGTAAGGAGCAGGCGTGGGCAAGACCGGGACCTTGACGGCAGTATCGGGCTTGTAAGGGGGCTTGACGCATCCCTTTCCACCTTCGCAGTCCTCCTCAGGCTTGTAGGGGGGCTTGACGCATCCCTTTCCACCTTCGCAGTCCTCCTCGGGCTTGTAGGGGGGCTTGACGCATCCCTTTCCACCTTCGCAGTCCTCCTCGGGCTTGTAGGGGGGAATGACGCATCCCTTTCCTCCTTCACAGTGCTCCTCGGGCTTGTAGGGGGGCTTGACGCATCCTTTTCCACCTTCGCAATCCTCCTCGGGCTTGTAGGGGGGGATGACGCATCCCTTTCCTCCTTCGCAGTGCTCCTCGGGCTTGTACGGGGGCTTGACGCATCCCTCTCCTCCTTCGCAGTACTTCTCAGACGTCTCGGGCTTGTAGGGGGCCTCGGGCTTGTAGGGAGTCTGGGGCTTGTAGGGGGCCGGGATGTGGCAGTCCTTTCCTCCTTGGCAGTAGTTCTCGGGCTTGGGGGGCGCGGGCTTGGGGCACTCCTTTCCTCCTTCGCAGTAAGGCTGGGGCTTGCAGTTGTCGCCCTCGCAGACGATCCTCTTGTAGCACTCCTCGCCTCGGCACTGCTCGTGCCTGCACTCGTTTCCGCGGCAGACATAGTTCTTCTTGCACTCGTCGCCGTAGCATTCTTCCTGGGTGCAGCGGCCGTCGTAGCAGACAATCTTCTTGTGGCACTCGTCGCCGTGGCACTGAGAGTAGTCGCAGTTGCCGCCCTTGCAGAGGACGAGCTTGTGCCAGTGGTCAATGTCGGTCGGCTCGACGCGGCAAGAATAGTCGGCCTCGCAGACGACACGGAAGCGGTCGCAGTCGGGGCACGGGCGCTCAGGGGCGCAGTTGTCGCCGTAGCAGATGATCTTCTTCTTGTGCCAGTCGTTGGACTCGGGGTAGACGGTCTCGACAGGGTAAGCAGTGGTCTTGGATCCATAGGGGCAGTTCTTGACGTGTTCCGGGCAGGCGGTCACGACGTGGACCTGAGTGCGAGTGACGGTAGTACCATACGAGTCGGGATGGCGAGTGTAGGCGCTGAGGACGATAACCTTGGAGTTGCTGTAGCCGCCGCAGCGCTGACCACCATTTCCAGGGCAGCCAGTGCTGCACATGGAGTCGGCCACCTTCTTGAGGGAGTCGTGATCCTTGCCGCAGTAGCAGTCCCTGTAAGAGCATCGTCAGCGGCTTTGTTCTTCGTCCCATTGATCGAGAAGAGGCAGCTTTTACCTGTTGTAGACGCCGAAGACGGGAGACGGGCAGCTGGCAGCGCAGAGGTCGAGGCCCATCTGATCGTGAGAAGCGATCTTGGTGAAGCAGTCGGAGTCATCCTCGAGGGTGACGCAGCCGTGATACTTGAAGTCGCCGACCTGGTAAGTCGGGCCAGCCGATGGCTCAGGAGCATAGGGAGCCACGTATGCAGATGTCATCTGCATCGCAGCGGCCACTTGGCAAGCGCCAAGGGCGAAAAGGGTTGAGCAGTGCATACTGCGGAAAGAAAGAGAGAGAGTTGTTGAGATGAAAATGAGAGACTGGATAAAGTTGGAATAAGAAGAAAAAGAAGAAGAACCGGGAAACTGAAGAGAAAAAGAGTGAAACGAGGCCGAACGGGCTGTGATGTGATTGTGATGTCGAGGAAAAGAAAAGTCATCTCTCCACGGACAGACGGGGAATCTTTATAGGCCTCGAGTCGACGAGTCCCGCGAGACGGTAATCTGGTTTGTTTGTCGCTAGACTCGGCCATTGTTCCGGAGAAGCAAGTCTACCGTGAGAGGTGGAATTCCAGCTGAGTGCACGAGGAAGGGAGGCGCGCCACGGACGGGCCGTAGAAAGGATTCCATCCTAGCCCGGCCCGGCATGTCAACTTTGGGAGGTAAAGCTCAGGGTCCGCGATGAGAGACAAAACAGACGACGGTGGAGAAAAGACGCGCCTCCATTGCAGTCGAAGCAGCTATTGTCCATAGTAGAGGGCAAAGTGAGAAGAGGGGAAGTCGGTAAAAGGGGCGGCCTCCTTTACCACCTCCTCGTCGTCGAATCAGTCTGAGCCGTGGCAAGACGGCTTCTGCAGCAAGTTGAGAGGGCGATGGCCGTCTCACACAAGCTGTGCTCCTCTCGTGGTGTCAACATCTTGTTTCCTGGGACAGTGCGTCTCGAACAACAATGGCTTTAGACAATGCCCTACACAGAGGGCGACTCTGGTCGTGCAACCCATTTCGGAACGTAGCGCGACGAACGTGTCGGAGTTCCAAAGCACAGCAGATATGACAGCAGAGAGGCCTAGGTGGTCTGATAGGTCAAGACATGTCTTGGGGTCGGGATCACTGTTGTTCCGTGCTCAATTACCGCAGACATGGTGTAGGGTAGGACTGACGTCACGGCTTTGAAGCCATGTAAAGCATGTGATGGTTGGAATTGATGGCATCGCTTCCCAACAGTAGCCAGCATTCAGACAGTCTAGACCCTTTACTCTTTCCGATGAAAGCAGTTATTGATGAACTATAGCAAGAAGCATTATCTACTCTTTGTTGACGCGTTCTCACCATTCAATAGTGATAGAGTTGACCATGTAAGAGAAGCATGCTTACCGATCAGCTCTTAATTGCCTACTTGAGGTTATGGAATGGCTGTAATTGGTCCGTTGTTCTACTCATGCTGCTGCGTGCAAAGGTACATACATACATACGTGATGTGCATACGGATCGATAGTGTCATAAGCATCATCATCTACATACGAAGCCGAAAAGCACATCGTGACAAGACTGAAGCTCCACCAGACCACTAACCAAAGATTCCCCATCTTCCCCATAGACAAAGTCATCATCGCCTCACCGCCGTGTTTATTTTGCCATAGTCAGAAGACATTGGAAGCGGCATGTGCCTAGTGTAATAGATGGCTGCGCGTCGTCTGAGACAGGAATGCGACACCTGCCAGGAACAGAGAACAGAGGGATGCTGTTAAGATTATCGGCGCCGATCCTGACCATTGATTTGTCTTTGAGCTGTGGAAGAGACTCGGGAAGCGGATCGGAGAAGGGAAAGCAGAGAAAAGGTACTGCTTTCATTTCCATCCTCCTATAGCGAAAGCCTCTCTGCCCTCGATCCCATCTCACCATTGGCTTCTTCCCTCTCCCTTTTCCCCCTCAGCTATACACCTTCTACATACATAGACGCGTCCTTGATTCGAGGGTGAGCGCCGCCCTCGGAAGCTTGCACCTCGACCTCCCATATGCTCTTTGTCTCCTGGCCGGACACCTCTTTCGGCACCAACGTACATGCTCAAAACGCATCTCCGTGAAGCGAACGAACAGCCTTGGCGTCGGACAGCATCTCTTTCCCTACCATTGATGTTGGCCGCGGAGACGACGAAGGCTCATTGGCTCACTTCATGGCCGACCAACAAGGTGGCATTCGTAGATGTTTATTGTCCGTTGGCATCCCTACATGGGTGGCCAGACGCAATGAAACGCAAGGCGGTGAAAGGTTGTATTCGACCGGACTCCGGATTTCCAGGACAGAATACTGGCGGAAGACGCTTGATCTAATGCTGGATTGAGCAGTCGACGCGCATATGGCGTCGAGATTCGTGTCATGTACGAATGATGTCTTTGCATCCCCTTCCCTCACCCACGCAAATTTAGCCTGATTTCAGCCAGTTCTCATGTTGGCTTGTTGGTTGATGCTGACGCCTTTCACGGCATGTCTCTCCATGTGTGTACTCCTTGCCCGGCATGTCTTGATGTTGGATAAATCCCTACGTGGATGGCTTCAGGCATACGCACTTACTCTCTGCGGTTCAAGTGTTCAACTTGTCCATTTATCGATCCTACCACTTAGACAGAAGGCCCGGAACCAGGGCTTTTCCTCACTACCCAATACATGTACGCCATTTGCAAGACCCTCACCTACTATCAAAGCAAATGCTCTCTCGTGTTTGAAGTAATCCTGGCCACGGTTCGTCCTGCAGGTTACCTCGCAGGCACTTTTGGCACCCTATAGCTCGATGCCGGTAGATAGCGCCCATTCCCAAGCCTTACCGACGGGTCTAGACAGGCTTCCTCTAAAGTGACTCCGCCGTCGATGGACAGATAGAACTTGCAGCATGCATCATCTGCATCATTTCGACAGTGATAGAAGTTGTAAGAAGGGTTCTTCGCATTCGACTGCAACGGGGATTTCGCAGTTAACCATTGTATTATTGGCCTTCCCGGTTCCACTCTCTGGACCTATATTGCTTCCTCGAGGACGATGCAATGTCGTATTGAGATTATCGATTGCCAGACCCTGCCTCCTGGGCTTGGGGTTGAGGGTGCAATATCGTGCCCTAGCTCATTTGATAGACACGATGGGCGTTGCAAGAGCAAGGATTCTGCCATCTTCTGCCAATGGCTAATGAATAGTGCTTTCGCTGAGATGGCCGTGGACGGAATCAGGTCGGATAAGAGTATAAAAGGATACGGCTTTCGCCCCGGGTTGTCTGACTCTGCATCTACAGACGGACACAAGACTACAACTACAAAGCAGAGGAAAAAGAAACATCCTAGAGTCAGAATCGTTCAAGATGCATCTTTCCAAGATTCTCGTCATCATCCCCTTTTTCTACATGGGAGTTTCTTCTCTCTACATTAGCTGTAAGTTATTCTCTCTCTCCCTCTAGGTATATATCTGCACAAGGTATCCCGGATACCTATAGAGGGTTGTCAGCTCTAGCGGCTAACGTGACGAAACTCACAGCAGACATCGAAAAGCTGCGAAACCAGCGTCATCGTGATCTAGACGACATGAGACGCGTCCCCCCTGCCATACCCGTGCAAGTTCCCGACAAGGACTTGCTGATACGCGAAATTTCCATCATCAACGACCCAAAAAGGAATCCGATGAGCTCGAATCGCTTCCGAACCCACGGTCATATTAAGCGCAACGAGGGGAATCCCTTGTCAAAACCCGAGGAAGATGAACTTTGTACTGGCAGTGATGATGCGGCGACGAAGCCGTGGTGCACGATGTGATAGGGCCGAGGTTGGGACGGGCGGATGTGAGCGAGGGTAGGTATTCATAGGTATTATCGAGAGGCTCGTGAGAATAGGGCTCTCTCTCTCACATACTCACACAGTCTTTTTCTCTCTGTACGGATGCATATGCATGTGTGAGGTGAGGTTTGTGCGTGTTGGTTGACGACGAGTTAATGATAGATAGGTAGTGGGTAGTAAGATGGTCTACCCTAGCCTACTACCTACCTACTCCTAGGGATGCTACACCACCAGGGCAGCCTGTACCTAAAAAGAGAAACCTCCCCAAGTGAGCTTCCGGTCATGTGCTGTTCATTAGCTGGTTTCGCCTATCCGTCAGCCGCTCACTTTGCCAATGCACACGGGGCTCGTCACGCCCTCTATCCCTCTATCCGTACATGCCTGCCTGCCTACTTAACTCCTCCGCCCGCTCGCGGCCCAACCGACACTGTCCCGTCATAAAAAGGGTACCTGAGTGACGGACGTCTTATTACCCCACCCTGCATGAGCCGCTAGTCTAGCCCCTCTCTCTCTCTCTGTCTCTCTCCATCTCTCTCTGCCCTCCCCCCTCCTTCCCCCCCTCCCCCGGCCTCGGACCCTTCATCAGTCATCGACATCCTCTTCCTCCGGAGACCATTCCTTAACCAAAGCTCATCCTTCCTCCCTCCTCCTCCTCCCTCTTCCCCCCTCCTCCTCCTTCTCTCCACCATCTTCTCCTCACTCCTTCACGCCTCGCGGACTGGGCCGCTCTCGGCCCATCATGTTCGACCTCTTCGCCATGCTCCTCTCGTATGTCATCGCTCTCCCTCTCTGACCCGCATCATGGCCTTCGCCCGCTGATCCCGCCAGCTCCATCACCTCTTTTCTCTTTCCCATCTTCGCCTCCTACAAAGCCCTCAAGACGTCGGACCCGGCTCAGTTAACCCCATGGCTCATGTACTGGGTCGTCTTCAACTGCTGCCTCCTCGCGGAATCATGGGTCTCCTTCATCCTCGCCTGGTTGGTCGAGTCCCTCCTTCGAAACCAACCCGGTGCCCCAACTGACTCCCCAATTTTTCTCCGCAGGATCCCGTTTTACGGCTACATTCGCTTCTTCTTCTTCCTCTACCTCATCTTGCCCCAGACGCAAGGCGCGCGCATCATCTACGAGCAGAGAATCCACCCCTTCCTCGAGGAGAACGAGGGCACCATTGACAAACTCATCGCCACTACCCATCAGCGCCTCCGGGCCGCCGGCTCGACCTACCTTCGCAAGGCCATCGACTACCTCAAGACCAATATCCTCGGCCTGCCTCGTACCGAGCAGCCGCCGCCTTCTCCGCCGACCGGCCCCGCCGGCTACACCCAGTCGCTCCTCGCCCGCTTCAGCGTCCCGACCGCGAGGTTGCCGGCCGCCAGTTACACGGGCAACGACTTTTACAACATGCTCGCCAACGCCGTCTCCGCCGCCGCAGGCCGTGCCGCAACCGACTCTGGTCCCCTCATTCCTCCGGATCTGCGCGGTTCGGCGGAAAAGATGAGCTTCATCGCCGCCCAGCGCGAGCGCCTCAACATTCTCCTCTCCGCCCTCGATCGCGAGGCCCAAGAGCTTCAACGGGCCGATGCCGACGTAGCCGACGCTACTCGAGACGAGGCCGGAACCGGCAGGCGGCGGCCCAGCAGCAGTGGCCTGAGCAAGAGTCGCAGCGAGACCGACTTTGAAAAGGTCGAGGCTGAGAGCGGTGACGAGGACGGCGACAGAACACTTCGCCGACGTCAAGTCCCCACCGGCGGCTCTGGTTCTTGGATACCCTGGGCATGGGCGGGCAGCACGACAAAAGGCTCCTCGCACGAGGAATAGGGTCTCCGAGAGGCTTCTGTCATACTGGCGTCTGGCGCGTTGCATGTAGACTTGGATCGGGGGGGAACATGCTGGGCATCCCTCTCTCGAGCTGACTCGACGAGCATCTCGTTATGCATTTCTTTTTCTGCTCTTTTCCCGCGAGTTATCGTCTGTGATGAGACCGAGAGAGGATTCGCTGGATTCGCTGTATGGCGAAGACAGTACGCTCTTTGAATGGCGCGCACACCTCGGTGCTTTAAAGCCTCACAATGCGGTTCTTGCCCCTTCCAGCGAGGCCAGCCGAGCGCGGCCCATTCCTTCAAGACCTAGAATTGGTGGTAATCTTGTAAGGGTAGGCCACATCAACCATGCCCTTGCGATACCAAAACGTTCGCTTCTTCTTGGTAACGGAATGCTCGACCCAAACCTCCTCCATATTATGCTTCTTGAACCAGCGAACGTATTGAGGGTCCCAAAGCTCAGAAGCGATGCCCAGGTCCTTGCAACACCGCATAAGGGCGTTGGACTTGCAACCTTCTACAGCAGAAGGGAGCTGATCGGGACCGAAGAAGGGGTTCTCACCCTGCGCCTGAGAGACGAAGCTTGCGACCGGTGACGGGAATTTTTCAGCGCGGGCTTCTCGACGAGGAGAAATGTAGAACATGTGAAAGGGAAAAGAAAAAAACTTACCGATTTCTGACAATCAAGGCATATTCTCGCGTCACGATGGATTGACCGACGACGGGATCTCCCTTTGGAATCAATCCCCAGCCCATGGGGCCAAAGGCCTCGTTCATGCGACGACGATACTTGATCTCGGGCAGGTAAATGACGCCATCAGGCTTCACCTCAATATCCGACTCGGGAACGGGCCTCATCAGAACCCGATACTGTTCCTCGGTCACGGGCTTCGACGCCACGCCCCTGAAGCTCTTTGGCCAATTGACCTCTGGGATCGTTGATGATGGCGGGACGCCGCCTTCTTCTATGGTTATTCCGTCTTCGCCTGTGTCCCAGTGATTTGTGCTGCCGATTTCGTACGTAGGCGGTTCCGAAGAGAGGAATCTGCGACTCGTCGTTGCCAGCGCCTTGGTCGGGTGCGGCGATCGGGGTGCGATGGTGAGGAGGCGGTGGGCTTGCGTGCCGAGACGCAATTGGGTTGCCATTTTGACGGCTGGACTGGAGACGAACATGTCGGCTGATGGGGATGTGAATTGGGAGTCTCTTCAGTTCGGCTTTGGAGCTTGATATGGTGGAGGTCTTGAAGATTCTTTTGCAACCCCTTGAGTCAAACCGGGGTTGAAGGAAGAAAAAAATACTGCGGAGCTAAGACCGAGTATCAGGATCTGATGTGCAAATAAGCAAGGCTACTACTATGCGTACATCAAGCAAGCGAGGTCCGACGGCCTAGGGTAGGTTCAAGAACGAGGGCATTTTCGTCCTCAATACCAATCATGATCGACTCGAGGTTCGCTTGTCGTTGCCATTCTTCCGCCAGCACTGTCTGAACCGTTCCATCTGCATGGCAAGCTTTTAATCCGATCATGTTCTTGCAAAGTCATAGGATAGATTTGAAGGGGGAAAGTATGAAAGAAACGCTGACCTCGGCAATACAAGCTCTCCAGTCCTTTTTCTCAAAGTAGCAGTCCGTAAGCTTGGCGTTTTCCTCTATTTTTTTTGTCCCAATGGAATGATGTAGCCTTCGTCAGCGAGGGATCAGCCATGTCAAAGAAGGGGGGAAAGGGAAAGAAAATTAGGGTGAGTAATTCTTCACCTGCGCAGCCTGTGCTGAAGATGCGCTTGTCCCTGAAGAGAGAGAGACGGATCACGTTGAGGAAGAGCACGTTTTTACTTTGGGAGTTGTGACACGCACCACTCATCCACTGAACCGTCAGCGTCTTGCTGCTTCTCTGGTGTTTTGTCCATCTGACACGGTGGTTGTGATAAGAGGAGAGATATAGAAGTTTAGACTTGATTGCCCATCGCTTATGTATGTAGAATGACGAAGCAAAAAAAAAAAACAACAACGAATAACAACGAAAACCCCACCCTCAGGTAGGTACCTAGGTAGGTAAAAAAAGGCAAAGGCGGGCGGTGGTAGGCAGAAAAGAGAGATACCTATAGATTACGAGTAACTTTAGATCTCCTACGACTTTGTACCGGGCAAGAGAAAAGTCGGTACGTGCCGAATATGACTCGCATTCAGGCCCCCTGTCCAAACCCCCCCCACCCGCGCGGGCGTAGCACCGGCACGTACGCCCACCTTCCTACCTATGAAGAAGAGTTAACTTGCCTGCAGCACCCCCCTACAAAGACGGGTTAACTTGCCTGCAGCACCTCCCTGCAAAGACGGGTTAACTTGCCTTTAGCATCTCCCTACAAAGACGGGTTGACTTGCCTGCAGCACCCCCCTACAAAGACGGGTTAACTTGCCTAAGCACCTCCCTATAGAGACGGGTTAACTTGCCTGCAGCACCTCCCTACAAAGACGGGTTAACTTGCCTTTAGCATCTCCCTACAAAGACGGGTTAACTTGCCTAAGCATCTCTATATGGAGACGGGTTAACTTGCCTACCTAAGCACCTCCTTATAGAGACGGGTAACTTGCCTGCAGCATCTCCCTACGAAGACAGGTTAACTTGCCTACAGCACCTCCCTACAAAGGCGGGTTAACTTGCCGAAGCACCTCCTCATAGAGACGGGTTAACTTGCCTGCCGCATGTCCCTGCAAAGACTGGCTCTTCCTGCCAGCCTACATGATCTAGACTGTGTAAAGGGGTAACTTCTATTCGTATGGTATCTAGAATCATAACATCAACATCAACAACAACAACAACAACAACAACATCGTTATCATCATCATTATCGTCGCCGTCGTCGTCGTCGTCATCGTCGTCGTCCTTATTAACATCATCATCGTCTTCTTCTTCTCCTCCTCCTCCTCCTCCTCCTCCTCCTCCTCCTCCTCCTCCTCCTCCTTCTTCTTCTTCAACATCATCAACATCATCCCATGAGTAGCTGCAGCTGCAACGTGGCTATGTCCGACGAGAAGCCATCAGACATCGTGTCCATTGTGGTGTCGACCCTGAACATGACCATCCATGCGGTCACGATGGTCGTGAACGTGCTGAACCTACGGGATGAGTGCGTGCTCATAATGATAACTAGCTGTTGATTATAATGCTAACATCGTCAAGGCAAGCGAAAAGGCAAAGCGACTTGGAGGCGGTCGACGCGGCGGCCGGATCTAGACTCAGAACATCAACAACAATATCATCATCTTCCTCATCCTTATCAACATCATTAACAGCATCCCACTAGCAGCTGTAGCTGCATGAAGCCGTGGAAAAAGTCGTCGATTTCGCCTTCAAGCCAGAGTACGGACACGAAGGAGGAAACGCGAAGAAGGTCACCTTCCCGTACAACGGGGGGCAGATCTGCGTCGAGGACTTTTACAGTCAGAAGTACAATGCTCATCTTATCGCCCAGCAGAGCAAGGCCCGTTTCGCGTCACTGAACGTGTTGGCCATCTGGCCTATCGACTCGATCTCGACAACTCGCTGAACATCCATCCGGTTGTGTCAGTGGTGCAACTTCGACCTGCTGAAGCCCCAGGAGAACGACCCGGACCTGAGCCCGATACTGACAATTATGAAGTTGAACGAATTCTTGACCGAAGAACAGTCAAAAGAGGACGAAGTGCTCCTCGAACCGAGTATCTGTTGGAAGTCTCTTGCGGCAACCCATTCATTGATGGCAAGGAGACCGGATGCAGAGCTTGAACAACTCTTTACACTTTGCCTTGCTCGGCAAGCCCGAGTACGGCCCCGATGGCGGAAACGCAAAGAAGGTCACCTTCCCCTACAGCGGGGGGGGGGGGGGGCGGCAGATCTGCGTTGAAGATTTCTACAGCCAGAAGTACAATGCTCATCTTCCATACTCTCTGCTTCCTGTCATCGACACAGGCAAAAACGGCTACGTCCCCTGTCTCGGCCACCAGAACTGTACAATGCTCATCTTCGATACTCTCTGCTTCCTGTCATCGACACAGGCAAAAACGGCTACGTCCCCCTGTCTCGGCCACCAGAACTGTACAATGCTTATCTTCGATACTCTCTGCTTCCTGTCATCGACACAGGCAAAACGGCTTCATCCCCCTGTCTCGGCCACCAGAAATTCAGCTGCACCAACTGACTGCTGCCAAGAATGGCCTTGAATAGCCATCAAATCCCCACCTTACAAAGACCCTGGTCTGGAAACGATCTCTCTTTCTGCATGGGGTACTTCCACCGGCACTTCAATCACAAGGACAACTAGGTGCTTGCGACGGACATATGAGCTTTGGCTACCAGGCCAGCTTCATGAACAAGGAGAAGCTTACTGGGTATGTCCTTTACCCATGCCCCTCGGCAACACGTCCTGGGACTCGAAGCAGGCCCGCGAATGGCCACCGCGATCTTGGGGGAAGATTCTATCCCCTCTTACATGGCCCCCGGATCAGTTTCTCGGCGCCTGCGATCGCAAGTGGCAGGGCTTGACGCCCATCACGGCCATCCAGCTTCTTCGCCCAGCTTCATGAATAAGGAGAAGCTTACTGGGTATGTCCTTTACCTATGCCCCTCGGCAACACGTCCTGGGACTCGAAGCAGGCCCGCGAATGGCCACCGCGATCTTGGGGGAAGATTCTATCCCCTCTTACATGGCCCCCGGATCAGTTTCTCGGCGCCTGCGATCGCAAGTGGCAGGGCTTGACGCCCATCACGGCCATCCAGCTTCTTCGCCCGGTCCAGCATCGTACGGGCACTTGGGCATCTTCGGATGCTTTCAAGCAGATATCGACCCGGACTCATGCACAAATCAGCAAGGGACGGCATCCGCCAGACGACTACGGTACTGGTCGTTCGCCACACCACAACAGTGAAGGGTGCGCCTGCTTCATCCTGAACTACCTGTTCAACAACGACCTGTTGTCAACCAGAAAAGAAAAGTTGCCAGTGTTGAAATACTTACATATGGAGCACTGGCGCCGTCCCGTCGTCGCCGTCGCCGCCGGATTAGTCGGCCCCCATGCACTTGCGGGGGAGGGAGAGTGAGAGAGGGGGGTAATATGGAGGGTGAGCAGGGGAGAGTGGGAGACAGGAGGGGAGAGGGGAAGAGGGATGAAAGAGAGGAGGGTGGGGTTTTCGTTGTTATTCGTTGTTGTTTTTTTTGCTTCGTCATTCTACCTAGTACCTAGGTACCCACCTGCGCAGCGACTGCAGCTAGACAGGTTGACGATAAAGGGATCAAATAAGCCAATCACGGGCATAAGAAATAGGCTTAACACGAAGGTTAATAAATACCCCTATTTATTAATATATATATATATCCTCTAAGAATAACTACCCCCCTATATAGGCAGTTAAGCAAATACTAGTTATATAACTAGAATAACGTAATTATAAGGGATTAGTTTATAACTAATCGTAGCTAGATAGGGGGGATTATAGTAGATATATTTAAGTCTTCCCGATAGCGCTTAGTTATCGCGCGGGGTATATAGCTAGCTTAGGAAGGGGGCTTCTCTCCCTTTTTCTTCCTCTCTTCGATAGCTTTAATTATAACTCTACTTTAGCTTATTTCTATAAACGCCTTAGTAAGACCTTTATATTAATTAAAGCTTCTCTTACCGCTAACTAAACGTAAAAGTAAGATCTTAGTATAAAACGCTATTAAATTTTACCTATATTAGAGCCGCTCTTAGCTTATTTTAGCCTAGACTCTTAGCTAGCTACTATATATATTAAATTTATAATTAATAAAGCTATAATTAGGGAGCTTAAATCTTAGTTTTACTATATTTTTTCTTATCTTAGTACCTTTTAATAAATATTCTTTTTATACGTTATTATAGCTATAGATTTTTCTTTCTAACTTAAAGCTTTTTTAGCGTATATTTTTAAGCTTTTTAGGGAGAGTTATAAAAAGCGCTAAGTAGGTTTTTCCTTAGTTAAGATATATTAGGGGCTATTAGAGCTTTTTAGAGAATACGTTATAAGGTAAAAATATACCTTTTTTAAGGCCGGACTATTATATTAGTCTAACTACGCTAAGATTATTCTACTTTTATTCGGGCTATATAAAAAGCTATAAGAGCGTTTAAATTATAAGAACTAGCTTATAACGTATATAGCCTTTATTAGCTTTTTTCGAGGCTTTAATAGAGTATTTAGTTCCGGGAATATTCCTAACGCGCTAGTTAATTTGCCGCCCCCTTTTTCTACTAACCCGATAAATATTATATTTATATAATCTTATTTTAGCACTACTAAGCGCTAGCGTTACTATTAGTATAACTAAATCGGTTATTTTAAGCGTAACTATTTAAAGCTTTATAAGTAAATAGGGATTTTAAAATTAAGGCTTTTTATAAGCGGAGCGGGGAAATTAGAGGTAAATCTAGAGTATTTTAATTAAGGGGATAACGAGTAAGGAGGGATAAGTATACGCTAGATATTATAGCTTAGGTAATTTCCGGCCTTATTATATTACCTTATATAAGGATAGTCCGTGCGCAGCTTAGGCACGTAGATTTATTAGTAGGTATATACCGTAATTATATTACGCCTTAGCTTATAAACTAGCGCTAATAGTATATAGCGATAAGTATATAGCTAGCTTTACTATTTACTATAATTAGGTTATTCTCTAAGCTTTTTATAACTAGTATAGTATTACCTAATCTTATATACTAGCTATATAAGTAAGTTTTTACTATTAGTATATAAGTTTATTAATTCCTACCTTAAGTAATGCTATAATTCTAGGCTTATTAGAATCTTCCTTATAGGGATTAGGGTTTAATTCCCCGGGCTATAAGGGAGCCCTTCCGCCCTCTTATCCTTACCTTTATAAAGGCTATTAGGCTATTAGCTAGGAACTATATAAAATATTTCGCTAGCGTAGTAGTATATTAACTTTTCTATCTTACGCTCTTACCTCCTTAGCCGGCCTAAGGAGGGGGCTATATAAGGGATTAGTTTATAACTAATCGTAGCTAGATAGGGGGGATTATAGCGGATATATTTAGGTCTTCCCGATAGCGCTTAGTTATTGCGCGGGGTATATAGCTAGCTTGGGAAGGGGGCTTCTCTCCCTTCTTCTTCCTCTTTTCGATAGCTTTAATTATAACTCTACTTTAGCTTACTTTTATAAACGCCTTAGTAAGACCTTTATAATAATCCCCTTTTAACCTTCCCCTTCTAGCTAGTTTATTACTAATACTAAAGTAATAAATTAATATCTAAAAGTAAAATAGATAAAGGAAAGATAAAGGTAAAATAATAAATAAAAAGGAAAATAAATAAAGGGAATAAGTAAGCTAATAATAGCTAAGTAAATAAAGTCTCTAAGTAAATAATTAAACCTTACTAAATCTTATTATAGATAAAGATTTTATAAATAGAGTTTTCTAGTTAGGCTTCTTAAGTGCCTCTCTAATAATATTTAAGATTTATTTAAGAAGAGCTTAATTATTATAAAGCTCTTTTCGTAGCTTATTATTTTCTTCCTTAAGTGCTTAGAGTTTATTATTAACTTTTATTATTTACTTAATAAAAGGTAATAAATATATAAGTTTAAAGTTATAATTATTAACTTTAAAAAGAGAGTTAATTTTCTTCTATATTCTAGTTATAAATACCTTTCTATCCTCTCTATTATTTTTAATAATTATATAATCGGTTTAGTTATTATTATTATTATATTTTATCGCTATTAGTTTAACTACCCTTAATTTAGCTACCGCTATTATCTTAATAGTAGTATTTTTTATAAAGATATTATCTATTTATTAGTTAGTAATTTAACTATTATTATTACTTAAAGAAAAGTTAAAGCTAGAAATAGCGATAAGAGGAGCTTTATTAACTATAAGGGTTTAGGTTAGGGTCCCTTTAGTTAATACTCCTTATTTAGAATTGCTTATCTATTTCGTTATATAACCTTTAGTTATAAGCGTTACTTTAGTAGCTATCGCTAGCGATAATAATAATATTATAGCCGATATTTTTAATAGTAGCTTCTTAGCTAGTAGTTTTTTCCGCTTATATTATATAGCTACCTAATAGTTTATATTATCTTATATTATACTATTAAGTAATTATTTTAATATATTTTAGCTAGTATTTAATAACTTAGTAAGGGCTATTATAATTTATATAATATTAATATTAGGATTTAAGTTAGTTTATAAGTTATCGATCTGCTTAGTAGTTTTTACTAACGCTATATATATCTCTATTTTATTACCTAACGCTAAGTATAATATATAATAAATCTAATATAATATTACCTAATAAATCTAATATCTAAAATATCTAATTTAAATTACTATTATACTTTTAATTAAGAGGTTATTAGGAGGGTATTAGATATACTTATTAACTTTAAGCGTTAAGTTATAGAAGTCTTATAAAAGCGTTTAAGCTAGGGTAAAAAATATAATACTAACGTTATTAATAATAAAGAATAGCTTTTTTAAGGTATATAAGTATATAAGTAAGTATTATAATTTAAAAGCCTCTATTTTAGAGATTCCTTATAACTTAATAATATAAAGTATAATAATATTATTTTATACTTTTATTTATATTATCTTAATAATTAGCTAAGCTACTTATTAGCTATTTTAAGCTTTATTTTTAAAATTACTATTAGCTAGCTTAATTATATAATTTATTACTTTTTTCTAAGATTTTAAAATTTTAATTTATTTAAGGTAATAATTGCGGGTAAAGTAAGTATATACTTAGTTAAATTTTACTTTAGAAGCTGCTTATATAAAGGCCGCCTTATTAGCTAGCTTATCGCTATCTGCTAATAAAGGTAAAAGGTGCTTATTTATTAGCTCCCCCTTTATTAACTTTTATATATTTTACGGATCCCGCGCTTATAGCGACGCGGATATAAACCTCTTATTTTTATATTATAAGCGGACTCTACTCTTTCCGTTACCTTATAGCGATAGCCTTAAGCTACGCCCGGAGCGGCTCCGGGGGGGAAAGTAACGCTATATAAGTTAATTATAACCGCGAAAATTTTTTACTTAGAATATAGCTTTACTTTAAATTATAGTAAACTTAAACCTAAAAGTTTACTATACCTCTTACCTTATTAGAAGCTAAGGCGAATATTAGTAAGATTATTTTAGGGGATATTTTAGTCTTTATATAAGTAATTATCGAATAAGTAGCGGAGTCTAAAAAAGTCCGGGGAGGCGCCCCCCCTACTCCGATTTTATTAATTAATAGTATTTCCTTAGCTATTATAGCTACGGTTTCCTCTTTTTTCTATAGCTTTAAGGGGAGCGGAACTTTTCTAATATAAGCTATAATTATAGTTAAAGCGCTAAAAAAAACTATTAAAAAGTAAATTCCTAGGCGATATAAGTATTAGCTTATAATTTACTTTAACTTTATCGCTATTTTACTCTAAGTTTAAAGCTTTAAGGTAACTATAATAAATATTAACTATAAATTCCGTAAGTAAGGCTAAGCTTTTATAATAAGGAAATTACTTAGCGGCGATATTACGGTAATATTCCGAAATACCGTTTATAAGCTTTAGTCTAATCTAAGGTAGCTTTATATTATTTTTAGAGAAAAGGTATACTTAACTAATAAAAGTTATACTCTTATTATAAAAAGGGTACTAGCGCGGGCTTTATAGCGAAGTAATAAGGAAGCTTTTTAAAAGGAGATTAAGTTATTAAATAAGGTTTTAATAATACGATTATACGTAAAAAAATATTATTTAGGAACTTAGCGGAGTTCCCTTATAGTTACTATTAATAATATAATAGATATAAACTAGATTTATAATAAAGGTATAATAATATAAGCGGAGATTTTTAACGTAAAGCTTTATAAGCTAAAAGTCTAACCTTAATAATATTTTAAATATTACTAATTTAGATATATCGCTAAATATTATATAGTAAAGCTATAATATAGCTAGTACTCCGCCTTTTTATATACGGAGGGTAAGTTAGCTTATCTTATAGCGTATAGAAAAAAACCGTACTATTACCCTCTTTATTAGGGGATTTACTTTAGGTAAAGTTAACTTTACTTTAAAATAAGAGCGGCGTAAGACCGGGTAAAGGATATTTATATTTCCTAATTTTAGAGATTTATAGATCGGAATTTTATATATACCGCCCCTCCTCCCCCCCTAGCGCTAACCGGAGTTTAATAGTAGCCGAGGCGGAAACGCTAAAAAGCGAATATAATAGCTTCGCCTCTAACCCCCTCTCTAAACTTATCTACGGCTTCGCCGCGATAATTAAGCTACCTTTTAGAACTAGCTATTATAGGGTTCGTTATAAGCTAGTAAAACCTTTATATATTCCTTAGTTATATTAATAAAGCCTTAATTAAATAGATTATTTTAGATATTATAATTAAGCGCGGAGATTTAGTTTATAGCGATAATAATACTTAGGAAAATAAGTAGCTATATAGACTCCGCACTAAACCCGGACTACGCGTACTTTTATTACCGCGGACTTCGCTTTAGAGGATATATTAGCTTCCTAATTACTTATTATTACTAAACCTATCTAAGGTATAAAGTGCTAGGTACGGACCTAGTCCGGCCCTAAACTAAGGTAATACTTAAGGGGAGGGTTTTACTTTAAGTTTTCCGGTTTTTCCTACTCTTAGAATATATATAAGATAGTTCTAGGCTATATTAAGCATACTAGTATATAAATATTATTATTAGCTCCCCCTTAACACTTTATCCTAGCTTATAGAAAATAAAGTTCGTATCTTATAATTAAAGGAAGTAATTATATAATATTCTTATAAGTTATAAGTAAGATATATTTATTTAAGCAGATAGGACGCTTTTTATTATAATAATCCTTATAAAATACTTTAAATAATATTCCTTAAAAGTTTTTATTTTTATTATAAATATTAAGCTTACTTAATAATTAATATAATATATTTTCGTTATTAGAAATATAATTAGGCGTTTTTTCTTAAGTTTTTATATTTTAAGATACGCTTATTATAAAAGCCTTACTTTTAGATAGTCGTAAAGCTATTTTAGAAAAGAAAAAGGTAAGGAATATATAAATAAGTTATAAAAAAGCTTAAAAAATAAAGGTGCACGATAATACGGTTATTTTATAATATATAGTTAGTTAAAAAGTTAATATTATAAGAAAGTAAAAAGGTAAAGTTATAAAATATAAAATAAGGAAGGGAAAAAATATATAAGGGAAAAGAAAGAAAAATAAGAAATAATATAATTACGCTTAGAGTTTTTATAAGCTTACTAGCTTACTAAGTAATAGCTAATTATTAAGCTTTAAATAGTTAAGTTAGTTATAATATTTCTTTAATAAGTTTTTATAAAATAATAGCCCTTAGGCCTTTTTAATAGATAAATAGTTAATATACTTTAATATCTAAGATAACCTCCTAACTTAGTAATATAGCTTAAATAGCCTAATTTATATTAGCTTAAGTTTCCTAATAGCTCTATTTATAGCTAGATAAACTTATATATTAAGGGTTAAATTAGACTTATCTCTTTTATTATAAATAGATATCTTATAATATATAATCTTATTAAACTTACTTTTAGCTACTTACTTTTAATATTTAGCTTAGCTTATAAATTCTATAATAAGGTTAATATATCTCCCTTATAAGGGCTATTCTACTTACTTCCCTAATCTTAAAATTTTATATAATAATTTTATAAATTAAAATAAATTTAAGCTAATTTATATTATTCCGTAAAATACTTTAATAAGTAAATAGCTTAAGGTTTTAATAACCCTATAATTAAGTTATTATATAACTATTAGTAAATATTTAAACTAAGTATTCTTAAGAGGCTATAACTTTTTTAAAAATTACTAAAAAATCTTATTTATTACCTTAACTAAACTTATATTATAAAATAACTTAGATAGCGCTATTATTTAAAATATATCTCTTACTGTTAAGAAAGCTAAAATTTCCCTTAATAAAAAAGTAAAACTTAGGTTAGAGTAGATAGCTATAAATATAATTATAATAAAGTTTAGCTAATTTCTTAGCTTAATAATAGTCTCCGAAGCTTTTATTATTTAGTAAGCTATAAGCTATATAAAGTAAGAGAAATAATTAACTAATATTAGTATAAACTTAGTCCTATTTACGGCCGTTAGGAATAATCTTATATAATTTATAATAAGGACCTAAAAAGGTGCTAAAATAAAAATTAGCTAATTTAGCGCTTTTAGCTTTTAGTTAGAATATAAAATATATTCTCTATAACTTATTATATAAAATATAATATCCTAAGCTATTCTAAGCTAAAAAATATATATATAAAGTTATCGGCGCGTAATATTTAGCTTAAAATAGCTACTTAAATTATAAGCTTAGTAAAATACTTATAAGATCTTATATCGGAGAAAGTATCTTTATTATTTAGTTAAATAACTCTTTATATATAATAAGGTATTTATTTATATTAACTATTTAAAAGATATTACTTCTTATTTAATATAATTTACTAAGATATAGTTAAGCTTATTAGGAATTTTATTATATTATAGCTAATTAACTATATTTACGTAATAGTAATTTATATAATAGTTTAATAGCTTTAATATCTTATCCGTCTCTTTTATAAGTGCTATAGCTACTTAGAGGTTTACTTAGGTTTTATTATTTTATTTTTCCTAAGTTTATAAGGCTAATAAAGTATTTTATTAAAATATAGTTAATTATAGTAAAGGGGTGCTTATCTTATTAGTAAGTAGTTTTTTAAAAGGTATACTTACTAGGTATTTAAGAAGCGCTTTATAGCTTTATAAGCTATTTTTCTATTTCTATAATCTAGTATTAATATTAACTATTCCCTAATTAGTAATATCTATAGCTTAGTATTTATTTAATAGGAAGATAGTTTTAGATAAACTATTTATAGCTTAGTTTTATAAACCCTTAATATAGGTAATCTTAATATTTAATAGCCGTAGCTTAGTTACTTATTAAGCGTAAATACTTTTATAGCTTTTAAAAGTTAGGAATTATATAATAGGGAAGTAATTTATAAAAATAATTAATTTATCTATTATACGGAATAAATATTAGTAATAATAATAAAATTTAACTAAAATATAAAATTCTTACTTATATATTTTATAATTACGCTATATTTTTATAAAAAGAAAGAAATTATATAAAATTAGCACTAAGCTATCTCCTTATTATTATAAGATAATATAACTTACTTTAAACCTTAAAATATTTATATATATAAGTACTAGCTTATTAAGTTAAGGCCTGTAAATAGCTATTATTATTTCGGCGAGAGACTTAAAAATTATAAAAAATAAAGCTTTAAATAGCCCTTATAAGAAGGGAATATTTCTAGTAAATTACGTTAATAATCGAGAAAACTTCGCGTAATTAACTATCTATCTCCGATAAGGTTTAATTACTCTAAGAAATACTTTAACTTATTTTTAATTTATTAATACTAGCTATTTTTAAATTTTCTAAAGCCTCCTAAGCTTAATTATAATCTATCTACCTATATAATATATTTATCTTATTACTAGGATTTTTATTATACTAAGAAAGACCTTCTTAAAACTTAACTAGAGTAAGGCTTATAATAATCTAAGTAGAAAATAGTCCCTAATAAACGCCTATTATTCCTCGAATATAGTATATTTTAAGAAGATATTATCTATATAGTTATTAAAAGGCGCGATATAATAGCTTTTAGTAAAGATTACTAATAAAGATAGTTCGGGTAAAAGTTTAGGTATAGCTTTAAATACTAGCTTCGTTATTTTAATAAAGCTATAAGCTATAGATTAGGTCTCTTAAAAGAGCCTTATAAGCTATAATTAAGAAAAACTAAGAATTTAAAATACTAAGATATAGCGTAGTTTAAGTATAACGGGTATAGCTTAGTAGCTATATTTTAAGTTAAATATACTAAATAAACTTATTCTTAAATTTAAAAGTTTATTATAAAGCTTTAATAATAACGGGATAATAGTACCTAATAAGTTTTCGTTAATATTATAATAGTTAATTATTAATTATATTTTAGCTTATAAGTTAAACTTATCTTTAACTATTATAATAAGTTCCGCTAATTATTAGCTTAACTTACTATTAGCTATTATTATATACTTATAAATTCTTAAGTTAATATTTTTATAAATAATTTTATTTATTTAGTATTATTCTAAAATACTTTATTTTTTTTTAGCTATAATATTATAATTTAGTTCCTAGTATAATTTTTAGATAATATAGAAATAAGTCTATAAGTAATATATTACGTATATTAGTATACCTTAAAAGTATATAAGGGAAGAAGAAAGTAACTAGAGGAGAAAAGAGAGAAAAGGTAAGGGGCCTCTCGATATATTATACGTAGTATAGGTATACCGCGGGTAATATAAGGTAAGAAGCGTATCTTCCTTTCTATCTAAGAGGAGAGGTTCCTTAATATATATTTTCTTACTACCTTTTCTCTTACTACTATAATTACCGAAATCCCCGGTATCCTATCTACTATTTGCCGTTCTCCGCTACGGTATATTATTCTTACTATTACTATAATCTAAGGTTCTAAGTTACTAAGTTATAATAGTAATATTTTAACGCGTTATAGTAAAGGAGATCTCGGGTATACTAAGGGCGCGTTATAGTAAGGTACTTAGTATCTCGTAACCGGGATATCCGTTATCCCGCTATAGGTATTTCGGCGAAATATCGGGAGTCTTAAGACTAGGATATCTATTATCTCGTAATTAGTATTTTAAGGGAGTACTAGGAATCTTACTAATAGGATATTTATTATTCCGTAAAAAGTACTTTATTAAAGTACCTAGTGCTTTAGCGGTAAAGTTTCTATTTTTCCGTAGTTTTAGTATTTCGTAAAGGTACCTAATATAATCTAGCTAAGTTATTTTATAATTATATTTCGTAATTCTATAATAAATCCCTTAAGAAAAGAAAAATAACGATATTCTCGTTATTTTCGTAGCGAAATATATCGCGTTATAAATATCTTTAAGCTAAGTAATATATTTTATAAATCTTTTACGGTATTATATATCGGTATACTAAGTTTACTATACTAAGAAATTATAGTATTTTATATTACTTATAATAGTTAACTTATTTAGCTAAGCTAATATAAAGTTATAAATAGGTTTCTATATTTATTTTTAGTTAAGTAAGTTAATATTATTAAATCTTTTCTAATAGGGATTTTTAGTTATCGATAGTAAAGGCGGTATTAGTAGCTATTATAGTAATTTTAGTATTCCTTATATTATTTTAGCTAATAGTAAATATTTAGCTTACTAAGTTTTAAAAAAAGGAAGCTAGCTTATAAGTCTTATAAGAGGAGGCGTATAAGCTATAAGGTTCGGAGAAGTCTATTATTTTATAAGTTAGACGCTAGCTTACGTAGTCGAAGCTAACTTATAGGTTTTATAAGAGGAGGCGCGTAGGCCGCGTATATTAGAGAAATTTTTACCGTTCGCGTTTAGTAATACTTGTTAACGTGCTTTAGTAAATCTTTCGAAGCGATTTAAATTTCGCGGAGTATTAGTAATATTATAAGATATTTCTAGCGGGACTCCTTATCGGAGTAGTTAGTATTAAAGTATATTATAGATTAGGGTAAGTATCCGGTTTTATTATTATTTCGTAATAGTTTTTATTTTTAAGATATATTAGAGGGTATCTCTTAGCCGGGTAAAAATATAAGGGGAAACGTTATAAAATCGCGTAAATAATATAATAAGCTATCTATTAGCTAGAGATTTTACTCTCCGCCGTTTATTATAGATAATAAATAGGTAAGAAATAAAAATAAAAGTAAAGATAGGTATATTATTAGATACCGCTAGGAAACGCGTATCGTTTTACTAGCTAATAAAGGAAAATAAATTTACGAAAATAATAAAAATAAAAACTTTTTTATCTATCTGTTTACCGGGCGTTATATATTACTTAGCTTACCTCTTCGGCGACTACTTATATTTTTTCTATATTTTTACGCGTAAGAAGCTTATATTTTACGAAGCTAGAATATTAGTCTCGATTTTAGCTTAACTTTACGAGCGAATTACCTAAGCTTAATTATAGAAAATTAAAAGCGTTATAATTAGCGCTATATTTACATATAGCTACTTTATACTTATAAAGTAAAAGATAAGTAGCTTATATAATTAGGTAATTATAAGGGATTCGGGCTATGCCCGAATAGCTAAGTTACGTGGGGTAATTAGTTATTTCCGCGCGCGGCGCGCGCGCGGGTCGCCTACCCCTATTAGGCGTCACGACCCCTTTTCTATAATTCTTTATAGTTATTCTAAATAATAAAGTCACCTCCTCGTAGATAGCCCGGAGGCCGAACCCTTATATAAAATAACTATTATTATAATAGATAACCTTATCTCTTAAGAGGTAATTATCGCCTAGCTATAATAGTAGTAAGCGATAATTTCTAAGCTATAAGAGGTCCTATAAGCGTAACGCGATACTATTTACTCCTTAATATAATATTAGTAACCTTAGCCGGAGCCTTTACTATAGCCCTTACGCCGGAAACCTCTTCTATCTAGCTCCCCCTTCGATAGCGATAAAACCCTTTTTCTAGCTTAGCGGGCCCTTATATTATATAAGCTATCGGCGGATTATACCTTTATCGGTAACGATTATAACTAATAAGTTTTCCTTTATTAGTATCTATCGCTTATTATTTAGTTAAAAGTAGCCCTATTTTTTAAGCGAGGTAAGGAATACTAATACTAAGTTAAGACCTTTTTTAAGTATTTTAATATAATATTTGCTAACCCCTACCGCTATTAAACGGCTATAATAGAGTTAGAAAAGCTCTCTTAAGGTACTTCTAAGTTATTCTCCGATTTCCTTATTCGTTTTAAAGCAAAACTATTACTTTTAGGGAGTATTATATAGGTAGATAAAATTAAGGTAATATATCTACGTTACGTATTTACCCCTAAGTTATAATACTATTATCTTAAACGCGATATTCTTTTCGATAATTATATCTTAGCTATAGCCCGTATCCGTTTTATTACTATCGATATCGAGTTATTCTAGATTAAAAGTAAGGGTCGAATTCCCTCTTCCCTTACTCCTTCCCTAGCGGCTTAGGACGTTAATATACCTATAATAGATATCCGCTAGACTAGCACGACCCCGGGGCGTTCTTCCCGCGGTTAGAGACGCGGCAAATATAGAGGATAGCGTTTAGGACCCCGCTATTCCGCTCCCCGTATTTTTACGGAGGAATATAGTAAGCGTTAGGTTAAAGAACGTTATCTATATTATAGCTAGGTAAGCTACTTTACGAGGGATTATCTAGTATACTTATCTTCGCCTTTATCCTCGTTTATACGCTTTATAGAAACGGGAGAGGCCGACTAAGATACTTATTTAGATTAGGGAAAAGAATCCTCCCTATACTAAGTTTTTTATAAGGGGAAGGTAGTCGCGTCGATTTAATAGATAGTAGTTTAAAAAACTAATTTATAGATATTATAAGGAATATAAACGTAAGCCCTCTCCTTATCCCTATTCTCGTAAATTCTATTACCTTTATCGATTCGTAAGTAGATAGTAGCTATAACTACTACGCTACTATAAGCGAGTCTTAGGCATAATATTACTATCTCTAATATATTCCTCTCTTTACTCTACGTATAATCTATACCGCGGTTTAAATCCGCTATTAGAAGTAAGTTTACTTTAAGGACTCCTTCTTAATTCGTTATATTATTTAGTTTATTACCGATATCGATAGCTAGTAGACGCTTATAATTATATATATAATCCCCGGCCTAACTTAGGATATAATTCTTAGCTTTTTTTAGATAGCGCGGTATAACGTATCCCTTTACGTAAGATAATAACGTTTTATAGTCTACTTTATAGATAACCTCGTTATCCTATATAGCGAAATGCGAGTTTAAAAATATCGAATAGTTACTATCTTAAGCTTAATTTTTACTATATTAATAAAGCGCGAATCTTATTAGTAAACGGGCTATTATTTCCTTACTATAAGCTTATGGGATATCTTACGCGTCCTGCGGATTAAAACGTTATCTCCCTCTACCCTGCTAGTTTTTTTACTTTCCGAGGTATCTAACTTTAGTAACCTTTTTAATAAAGAAAAAGCGAGCGTTCTTCCCCCTTATCGCGGTATATACGATTACTATATTTATCTATAATAGCAGCTTAATAGATCCTTACCGCTATTACCTTAGGGGCCGTTATATAATATACTACGCGAATACCTTCTTAAAATACGGAAATAAATTACCGATCTAATAGATAAAAGATAAATTTACGTAAGCTTATCGTTTATAGCCGCCTTAGTCCTCCTAGCTAAAAAGCCTAAAAGCAGCTAGTAGTTCTATATCGATTATCGAGCCTTAAATTAACTTACTAAGTAGGACCGCTATCCCCTACCCCTTATAAAAGAAACTTTATATAGTTTTTCTAGCGCCCGGTAGTTTACTAAACTTAACGTATATGCTACCTTTTATAAAATACGTATTACGAAGGGCGAGGAATATCTAATTACTTTCCGCACGCGTTTCGGGCTATTCGAATACCTTATCTGCCCCTTTAGTCTCGCTAGCGCCCCCGCCTTATTTTAATAATATATTAATATTTCCCTAAGCGATTCCCTTAAGGATTTTATTATTACTTACCTTAACGATATTCTTATTTATTTAGGTAGCTTACTTTCGGACTATTAGAAAAAAATCCGTATTATTCTCGCGAAACTATAATAAGCTAAACTATATCTAAACCTCGATAAATATATATTTATAGTTTACGAGGTTAAATACCTTAGGTTTATTATCTACGCCGGATAAGAGGTACGCTTAGACCTAGCTAAGATTTTAGCGATTCGAAACTAGGAGGCACCGACTTACGTAAAAGGTATATATAGTTTTATTAGCTTTATAAACTTTTATTATAATTTTATCCCTCGGTTTTCCTCCCTTATAGCCCTACTCGTTGCTTTTACGAAGTATAACGCCCCCTTCGATTAGACCCTAGCTTATTAAGACGCTTTTAAGCGACTAAAAAACGTATTTATCTCCTCCCCCGCCCTCGCTTAGTAAAGCCCCGATCTCGATATTATCGTAAAGGTAGACTATTTAGGTAAGGTAATTAGTAGCTATCTCTCCTAGCGCGGTTAGGATTAAATCCTATAGCCTATAATATACTTCTCTTAAAAGCTCTAGCTTATAGAATAAAACTATACGATTTACGATAAGGAATTTCTTACTATTATTTACTACCTTAAGGCGTAGTTAGCTAAACTCCGAAGCGTCTTCTCCCTATTTACTATACTTATAAATTATAAGGCCTTAAAGTACTTTATTACTCCTAAAGCTATATCGGAATATTAAGCTTAATAAGCTAAGACGCTTACTCTCTTTAACTTCTATTTATAATACCGCCTAAGTAAGTAAGCTACCTAGCCTAATACCCTCTCCTATTATAATTAGGAGCGACGATATACCGCTTTACGTTTCGGCCGTATTATATAGCTCTTATCTATTTATTTCTTTAAACTATAACTAGTTTAAAGCTAAAATGCTACCTTTACGGCACTAGCCCCTTTTATAAATAAGTATTTAAGGGAATTATAGCTTATAGCGTTATAATCCGACCCGCTTTATATAGTATAATATACCGCGCTATAGGAGGGCGCTCGAAAGTTCCCTCTTAAGGCGGGCATAAAGAAGTAAATTGTAAACTATTCCCTTTCCGCTAGCGGCTAGCTATAGTTCTAGGGCTAACTCTAGGTGCCTAACTAAGAACCCCTAATAACTACTTTAATTTAAAGAACTTATAATTCCCCGCTTATAAGGCACCTTAGTAAAAATATTATATTTATATTACTCTATTATTACTATTATTAGGATAGTATATTAGCTAACGTAGCGCGATTTATTTAAAATTATTATTATTATAGGAATTACCTTTAACGCTATTATTACTAAGGCTTACTATAACCGTTACCGCCCCCGGAGAGGTATTAGGTAACTATCTTCGTAAACTTTATAATAAACCTACTTACTATAAATCCTTCTTAGCCCCGCTTCCTTATAGTTATTATTAACCGGCTATTAAAATATATATAGCTAAAAGTAATAATGTTTATAAAAGCTAAGTATTACGTAAGATATTTCGTCTATACTTAGTAATATTTTTATAGCTTTCTTATAGCTATTATATCTAACCGTAGTTTAAATTAGATAAGTTACTTTTAGTTAACTTTTTACCGCCTTATAAGTATTAGATAACTTATATTAATAGCTTACTACCCGTAGACTAATAGCGGTATAGAATAAGTTAAATAAAAGGTATAGGCTATCCTCCGTTATATAATATCGTTCTCCTAGCTTAACTAGCCTTCTTACTTACCTACTTACTAACTCGCGTTAAATAATAGAGAGTTATCTATAATAAGCGTAAGTCTAAACCGCCTATTATACGGATATAACTTAGACCTTATCTAATAGCTATTTACGCTTTCCGCACTAATTACCTCCCTAAGGGGGCGTGCTATTACCTTTGCTTAGTATCTATAAGAAGGTATTTAGCTTACTTAGGTATCTATTATATAAGCTTAATAAAAGTAGTAGGATATTTCTAATAGTGCCCGTCGCCCCGCGGAATAATTCTAAGTTAATAATTTTATATAGTTAGATTTTCGCTACGTTTATTCTAACCGCCTATCTAAGAAACTCGATTACCTTAAAGCTAAGTATAAAATTATTACTATCCTATCTTTTTTAACTATTATACTTAATATTTTAAAAAATATATATCCTATATTTTATATTAATTTACTTAAGCGTGCTACGTATAATCTACTCCTATTATAATCTTTTGCTAATAGCTATCCTAAACTTTCTCTATAATTTTCTAATAATAACCTATCTTTTAACGAATACGAGATTAAGGAAATCCTTACCGCGAAGAACGCCCGCGGGTAACGCCCGCGAGGCTAACCCCCCTATTATTAAGCGTTAGTAAAATAAAAAAGATACGTTACGCTAACTTAAGAGCCGTTAGATAGCTTATAATATTACGCTACTTTAAATAATTATAAGTTACGCTAAGGAGATATTTATATATATAATAGCCTTAGATATACTCTCTTATTTAAACTTAATTAAGTAAATAATTAAGTAAATTCCCCCTCCTTTCTAATAAATTCTTTCTAGCCCGTTATACCCCGCCCCCCTCTTATCCTTATCCTTCCTCTTACTATTATAGCGCGTTTAGCGTATTCTACTACTTTTCTTCCTCCTCGATATCGTTAGCTAACTACGCCTAGCTTAAACTATTACGGCTACGCGGGAGTATACTAGGCCTAGATACTAACGCGCTACGCGAGTAATTATAACCTTTAGTTACAGGTAACGGCGACTACGGCGGCTAATTTTACCCGGCTAGGGCGCGATAAGGAGCGCGGGGCGGCGATAATAAGGCGGCGAGGTTAGTAAGGGCCGTGTAAATATTATAATTAGCTTTAAGTTAATACTATCGATCCTCGGCCCGGGCGGCCGCCTCCTCCCGCTATAGGGCGAGAATATCTTACTAAGTTTACTCCTATCGCCGTAGGGACTTTTTATAGCGGGAGGCGAACGCGTTAAGGCTAGTAATAACCTGCCCCTATTATTAAGCTTAGTATTACTAATACTATACTATAGCGCCGCTTATATTATAATAATATATTAATAATATAGGCGCGGGGATAATATTACCGCCGGAGGGGATAAGAGCGTTAAAGCTAGATAGCTTAGGCGATAAGAATATAAAGATATCGGTAATAGCGTAAGGGGCGAGTTATACGATATTAAGCTATATCTTAAGGTAGTTAGCGCGGGCCTAGAAAATAGGCGTTAAGATAATATAATAGCTAGGAGTATTACCCTTACGGGCGCGGGCGGGCTCTTAGATAGCTTCGTTATTAGCGGCTATATTCTATAAATTACGGGCAGCCTGCTAAAAGCGTGCGTTCCCGGCGAAGAGGTGCCTTTCCTAAAAGTACCTCTTACGCCGCGAACGATATACTTAGTAGGCCGCTACCCGGCCGCGGATATATTTAGCCGTGCCCTTATTTATAAAGTTATTAAAGTAAGGCGTATATATATACGATACCTCCGTTAATAGCGCGGCGTCTTTATCGTTACTATTTCCCTATATAATATACTCCCTTATAGCGTAAGTTAGCGTTAAGGGCGCGGTTAATATGCTAGTAAGACGATAAATAAAGTAATATACTAATAAAAAAAAATAACGCGAGGAGGCGGCGCGGCGATAGCGTGATAATAATAAAGTTAATATTTTTAGAACGGATAATATATAGAAAAAGAAAAGAAAAGAAAGGGAACGCGTGGGGGAATTTTTATTTTATTTTAACTTATGCCCCCGCCGGGGACGGAACTTCTATTTTCCTAGGGCGGCGGGGTATATAAGGGATTCGGGCTATGCCCGAATAGCTAAGTTACGTAGGGTAATTAGTTATTTCCGCGCGCGGCGCGCGCGCGGGTCGCTTACCCCTATTAGGCGTTACGACCCCTTTTCTATAATTCTTTATAGTCGTTCTAAATAATAAAGTTACCTCCTCGCAGATAGCTTAGAGGCCGAACCCTTATAGTAATTAACTACTCTATATTAAAAGTGCTAGCTATAATCGCCGTAAACTTAATTATAGTAGCTTAGTTTAAGAATATCTTAACGCTTTAGGCGGCGAGGAGGGCGGCCTTAGCTATTAGCGCCTCTAAGATTAGGATATATAAAGCGAAATTAGTATATCTAATAAATCCGGGTAAAATACCCGCTATCTTTATAACTCTCTTAAAAGAGAGATTAGCTTTAGTAATTTCTTATACTTACTTATAAAAGTTAGTAAACGTTACTATTATAGCGAGATAGCGGAAAATTATTAGTTTATTACTAATATAAAGCGATATTACGGAAACGTTATTACTTATAAAGATAGCGATAATATCTTTAATAATAATCGGCTATTATAGGAGAGCTTAGCGTACTTAAATATCGAAGTTCTAAGCTTACTTACCTAAAGTAGCGGTTTAAAGTAACTTTAAGAATATATTAGTTTTTCGCTTCTAATCTACTATTATAACTAGGAGTAGTTTACTAGCCTCGCGTTTCGCCGAGAAGAGTATATAGGCTGTAAGGTCTCCTATTAAGTTAATAGTACTACTTAGGACCGAGCTAATTTTACGCTTTAGGGTTCCTAGAATTCTCGCGGATAGCTATAATAACGAAGTAAATTAGCGTTTATAGAATTCTACTTAAATCTTACGATTAATAGCGTTTATATTTAACTAAGGTATAAATTCTAAAAGTTATTTAATAGCGTCTTAGTCTTTTTTAGCGATATTTATATTTTCGGCAGTTACTTAGTAAGTAAAATAACTAAGGATACTAAGGACTTAGGTTACCTTAAGGGCTAATATAATTATATTATTCTTATCTTAAATAAAGATACTATCCGCCTTAGTTAGTAAGGTAAGTAGCGGCTAGGATCTTACTTAGGTGCGGAAGTGCTTTTAGCGATCTCGGGCTTATAAGGTTATTATTATTAACTTATCGATAGTAAGTAGAGGGTCTAAATTATTAGTAGAGAGGGGAGACCTAAGCCGTGCCTAACGCTAAAATATAAAAATAAACTAGCGGCTAGGTATAGTAAGTATATATAAGGGAGTTTAGAGTAAGACCCTAGTTACGTAATAATTCTACTTATTATTAACTTAGCCGGTTAATATATTATATCCCTTAATGCGTACTATCTATTATTAGTAATATAGCTTATTATAGTAATCCTTAGCTTATCGATTTTACGTACGCTAGCGGGACTTATAAAATAAAGCGAGAAATATATCCTTATTTCCGTATAATTATAAGGCCCGGCGATAACCTTTATAGTTAAGGAGAGGGATCGCCGCGTTAAGGCGATTTAAAAAGTTATTCCTAAACGAGGTATCGCGGCTACGTTAACTAGAAGCGTATAAAGGAGGATTTATAAGGAATATAAAAAAGGTAATAGGAAAATAGTAATATAAGGGAGGGAGGGAGGAAGGAAAAAGGAAGTAAGCAGTTTATTATAATTTTATAGCTAATACTTAGAGGCCTCCGAGCTTAGAAGCGGTGCCTAATATCTTAAGTTAATCTTATAATATATTTTAATAGTTTACCTAGTAATAGCAGTTTATTATATACCGATATTAGATAAAGAAATTCTACTTCGTAGTATACCGGTATATTATAGGTAAATTACCTCCTCTACCTTATAATATTATATCCGTATATAAATAAAAGTTAAAGAACGCCGCCTATTAACTATATACGCCTTATATTATCGGATAAAATTAATATTATAAAGAAAAGTTATAGTTATAGTAGTATATTTACGCCGCGTTAGTCCCTAAGGCGGGATCTCCTAGCTTAGGTTAATTATACTTAGCTAAGGTATTACGTTATAATCGCCGCGTTCTTTTAACGCGTTCGTATACTTACTCTTACTCCTTCTTAAAAGCTACGATTAAGTCTAGCGCGTTAATTTTAGATTTATTAACCTATTAGTTATAGTTAAATAGCTATCTTTTCTATATAATTAGGTATTACTTACGAGGTTTACCGCGACCTCTTTTATCTTATTAGATTTCGAGTATATAATTAATTTCCTATTCGTTAGTTTCCGTATCCTCGGAACCTTATTAAGCTAGTAGCGGATTAGCGTTAGATACTTAAGTAATAGATACTACGGGATAGATATTAAAGGAGCCGTTTAGATTTAGTTAGTAGGCGTTATAGCTAACGCGTTTAAGAATTTTAAAGGGTCCGGTATATTATTCTAAGAGTTTAGCTAGCTTACTATTTATAACTTAGTATCCTTTACTAAAGCGTAGCTAAACTTAGTCTCCGGGCTTAAAAGCTAGTAGAATACGTTTCCTATTATATCGTGCTTTTATCGCAGCTTAAGCTAATATTATAGTAATCGCTACTTTATCTTATAATATTTTACGGTTAAATGCTAGCCGTTAATCCCTAAGGTATCTTAATCTATTATCTATACGCTATTTAGTTATTACCTCGCTAAGGGATATCCTTATAGTTAATATAAAGGAATTATTAAGAGAGAATTAAAGTAGGAGTACCGCTACTACTTATAGTTACTTAAGGAATTTAGCTATAAAAAATCGAAGTGCGATTTTAACTATCTAGTTACGTTTTTCGGATAGTTTATTAGTTTAGGGATACTATACTATAAATATAAGGAGTTTAGATCCGAATATTTTCTATAGCGTTTTTTAAAAAATCGATATAAACTTAAGATCTTAGTTTAAAATAATCTACGCAAGCAGTCCCTAGTTAGTATAAAGTAGCTAACGGTAAAAAGCTTATACTTATTCTTTAGCTATTATATAATCGTTACTAGGGATTAGTAAGTATATTTTCGAAAACTTATTACTTACTATTAGGAGTTAATTAAAGTAATCGCTTAAAGGGGTTAGCTATAAGAGTTTCTTAGCCTTAATTAATAGAAGTTTTATAATAAAATTTATAGTAATCGTATAGAACGGTATTACTAAGGCTAAGATAAGGATAAGCTTATTTTACGATAAAGTTTAATTAGTTTAGTTTCACTAATAGAGTTTATAGTCGCTTATTACTTAATTAATAATTTATTTTATTTTCGGGATAGCGAAATAGTTAGCTAGGTCTTACTAGAGTCTTATATATCCGGTATAAAAATTCCGTTAGTATATATCTTCGATTACTTCTTTTACGTAATTTTCTAAGATATATAAGCGTCTCTATCTGTTATACTTATTAAGGTATAATAGCTTATTAGACTAAAAAAATAAAAGCCCCGGGAGCGTTTAGTTATCTCCGGTTTATTTAATAATTTTTTACTATCTTTTATTCGTTAAGTAGGCTTCCTTAATACGTCTCTCTAAGTTTAGCTAGATAAATATCTTTATTATATAGAATATTATATCGCCTATTACGTTATCTTGCTATATATTATTTAGTTCGCTAGCTAAGTTTATATTTGTCTCGCTTAATATAGTAAATAATAGCTAAGATAATATATCTAAAATTACGTTTACTATCTTAGGTATATAATAAACTATTAGAGGGAACTAACTTAGGTATTAGGAGGCGTTAATAAGTTTATTGTTAGCGCGCCCGCTTTCGGTAAATAGTAATATTTATTTAAGGATTACTTACGTAGCTATATAGTTTATTAGAATAATTATTAAAGCCGTGCTTAATAAGATTAGTATTCGGAGCTTTTATACCGCTTATATAAAGTATATAACTTTAAGTTTTATAAGCTAATATTATAATTCTCCTCCTCGAAGCGTATAACTAAAATATATAATAAGATAAACTCTAATATTAAATAGGACGCTATATTAATCTTACTTATAAGATAAATTAATATAATATATTATAACCCCGAATTTATAATCTTTACTTATATTTAGCTAGATTATAAGTAGTTTTACGAGATCGTAATATTATAATTATTATAGGGCTATTAGGTTCTCCGTAATCGCTTAGAAAGCTACTATCTTTTCCGGGGTTAGTTTAAACTTAGTATATAATATATATTACGCTTTTTCGAATTTTACTATAAATACGCCTTCCTCTCGTCCCTAACAGAGGAGCTCGGTTTTTCTTATTTATAATAATACTACTAACTTAGTAAACTATAAATAGGAGTGCCTTAGCTAGCTAACTATATTAAGCTATTTCTCTAATTTTATTAGTATATTAGGAAATACGATATCTTAGAGGACCTAAACTTTATTTTCGGTATTTATAATACCTAGCGCGTTAACCTTATACCTTAGAAATTAAACGAAAAGGTAGCTAAAAAATAACTTTAGTTTAAAAAGTATAATATTTTTAGTTTAGAAAATTTTAAAAATATAACGGATATATTTTATATAGTTAGCCGCGGTATCGGAAAAGATAATAATATCGTCGATATAAGCTACTATAAAAAAGTTATATTCTTATAAGATTATATTTATAAACCTTTAAGTATAAGCTAGTAAGTTTTTAAATCTTATTAGGATAACTTTAAATTATTTTAGTCCTTTATATATAACGAGTATAAATCTTTTAATATAGTTAGGATAGACTAGAAATTAGTAAAAAAAGGACTTAGTATTAATAGTAAAAATAAACTTCTTTCCGCGGAGCTTTATAATTATATATTCTTACCTTAGTATAAAGTATATATCGGGGATAGCTAGCTTATTAAGAACGCGGAGGTTAGCTACTTATCGATTTTTTACTTTATTACTAACTATTCGTAAGGCGTTAAAGATCGGAGCTACGAATAAAGTTAGTTTTATTACTTATCGGATTTTCCCATCCTAATATATTATATTTAAGGCTTTATTAATATACTTTTAGTTCTAAATATTTTAGTAATATAGCTTAAAAGTAACGTAATATTATTATTATTTTTCAATTAATAGGATTTTTATAAGTTTATATTCTTTCTAAGTAATAAAACCGGAGTTAACTTAGATAGTAAGGAAATCTACTATAAGGCGAATTAGTTATTTCCTAATAATAAGGTTAGCTATATATATTATTACGCTTTCTATAGTTATAGTTTCCGGGTATTTATTAACTTTTAAAATATTAAGTTAAAAGGGCGCTGCGGGATTTTCTAAGACTAGTAATATAGCTTCGTTAGTATTATTTTAGAAAGCGTATAGTATATCCTTAATATCTCCTATTACCTTTTAGAATTTTATATTATTAATATCTTAAAGAGTCCTAATATAGTTTATTTTACGGACTTAGATTAGTTTCGTTAAGGTATTAATAGCTATAATTAATCCGTCGCTTATAACTAAGGTTATTATTAGACAGTTATCCGCGGGTTCGAAAAGGAGTTCCTATTTTAGGGATATAGCTAAATATTAAACTAGGATAGTTTTAAACCCCCTAGGAGGGATTTTAACTTCGCTTATATAATAAATATATTATTATATATTTAGTTTATATTAGAAAACTTAAGCTAAAGCGAGCAATCCTCTATAAAAGCTAATTTTAATAACTTTCTCGGAGTTAAGGATATTAACTTTATTTAGTACTAGCTATTCTTATCCGAGGAGTAATTTAGCTTTAAGTTCTAGCACTACCTAGGCTCTAATACGTACTATCTTAATATATAGCGTATTATTTTTAAGGCTAAGGATATATAAAGTAAAAGTTACTTATTTTTTAATTATAGCGTTATTAATACTTATTAATTTAATAGCTTTAGTTTTATTAAGTTCTAAGTTCGCTATAAAGTCGAGCTAGTTATATAAGATAATATACTTATTAGTACCGCTATCTACGTAATATTCGCGGATATTAGCTATATTTCGTTATCTAACTATATCTATCTACGCGTAGTAGAAAATTATTAAAGTACTTAGTAGTAAGATTTTCTTAAATATCTTAAACTTAATTATAAAGTTTACGAATATATTCGCTATAACTTCTTATAAGTAAAGTCGGAGTCTCTTATTATTATCTTCGTTATTAGAATCCTTATATTAGTTATTAATATAGCGATAAAAGTTATTCTTTAATATAATAACTATATTATATACTTAATAAACTAATATAAGTATTATTTTATTATAATCTAAAATAAATATATCCTCGCCTTCGTAAGCTATAAAAATAGCGTTTTTCTCGTTATTACTTAGCTTCGAGTTATCTATTACTAGTTAGGATTATTAGCTATAGATATAATTAGCCGTTTCCGTAAATATAGTAATAGTCCCGTCTTCGTTAAATAAAATCTCTTTACTAGCTATTATAAGATTAGCCGCTTTTTTCTTAATACTTAGAGTTAGATTTCGGGAGAAAGGTTTATCGCCCTTAAGTATACTATAGTTATAGTACGATAATATATCGAATTATATATATAGGTAAAGTAAGTTTACTCGCGGTATTATTTACTATTCCGTTTTAGGTTTTATTAATCTTTCTCTAAAGGGGAGTAATAAGTTTTAATATTATTAGTTATTTAAAATAGACCGTCGCCTTTTTTCTATCCTCCGTAATCTATAGCGCTTCGAAATATTAATTTCCGCTAAATTACCTATAGTAAACTTTACCCTAATCGAAGGTATTATTATAATATATTAGTTAATCTAGTTACTAAAATCTCTGTTAGTAATTAGGCGTCTAATCGATTCCTAAATAAGGGGATTAATTTTTTACTAAATTATTAATATAATTTATTATTCTAAGTATCCCGCCGCTTTAGCTTTATAATAAAGTTATAATATCTAGCTATAGAAGTTTACGCTATTAATAACGTTATTAATACGGAATCTTTTTTTCTTAAATAATATTATAGCTATTTTTAGTTATATTTAAAATCGCTTCCGGAGTAACGTAATCTAAGATAGGAGGCTACTAAGCTATATTAAGGTTTTTCTATTTTTTAGAGATAAGTCTCCGGAGTACTATTCCGCTATATTACCTTAGAGTAACGCGGGCAATATCGTAATAAGCTTAGTAGCGTATTCTAAGCCCTATTAACTTATTCTTTTTAAAGCGTTTATAAAGCGTTCGATATTATAGTATATTATAGCTTTATCGTCCTTTTTAATATCGTTAAAGTTTATATTATATAAGCTAGCTAGGTTAAAGTAGCTAACGTTTTTAGCTTAAATCCGTAATCTACTAATTTCTAGACCGGAGTTTAGTTTAGATTAAGTAAATACGATAAGTTCTTAGATTACTTCGGCGCTAAAAATATAAAAGCGGTTTATCGCCGTAGTTTAGTAAGGGATTTCTAAGTATTAGTAATCGATATTAGTTAGTATTTTAAGGACAAATATTCTCTCTAAGTTTTCCTTTAGCGCAGTTATAACTAATATATCTTTACCCTTATATATACCGCTTAGGGAGGTATCTTATAATATTATATTAGCTAACGTTTAGGTAGCTCCGGTTAATCTATTACTACCGGTGCCTTACAAGCTTATATTTTATAATATTATACCGCCCTCTATCTCCGAAGTAATTACGGATATATTTCCTAAACTCTAAGTTCCGTGCGTTTTCTTATCCCTTAGGGGTTTAATATTAAAATATAAGATATCTCCGAAACGATATATATAATTACTCCTAATATAAAGTTATTCTTAGTCTTAGATAAAGGCTAGATAGTTAAGCTATTTATCTAACTTAGCTACTAGATAGCGGTAATCTCTAGCTTATTATTACGGGACCTTAAGTAAAAAGGTTTCCTTTATATAATATTCTTACTATTTTTTAGGTAAAAATAGGTAATTAATATTCTTTTAGATATATTTCTTAATTACCTATACTTCCTTTTTTTAAAGTCTAGCTTTCTTTATAAGTTATAGTTTAGTAGCTATTTCTTATAAAAACTTAGAGGAAGTAGTAATATTAAGAAATTAAAAAAGCTTTCTTTCTAAAAGAATATTAACCTTTAAGGTTACTAAAAACGCTAGGTTTATAATTATACTCCTAAATCTTATAAACTATATAAAATAGTCCCGGAATCTATTAGAATTATTACTAATTAATATACCTTAATATAAAGGTCCTGCACTCCTTAGCGTCTGCAAGAAGCTAACTCTATTAATATAAAATAACTTAAGAGGTTTTAAGGTATATATAGTATACGCACTTAAGGTTATAGTCCGTATATAGCCCGCGCCTATCCCGCGCGCGGCGCTAACTAATTGTATATACTTATATATACCCTACGCCCGTTATACGCGCGGACTTAACTAAGCACCCCTTACGTAACTTAGCTATTTAGGTATAGCCCGAATCCCTTATATACCCCGTCGCCCTAAGAAAAAAGTATTTCCGGCCGCGGCACGTGCGTATATAAGGTATAAGTTAAAATACCCTTCGTATAGAAAATTTTTCTTCCTCCTTTTTTACTTTTCTCCCTAAGCTAGTTATATTATTTTCCCTTGCTAAGTAATTATTTCTCCGAGCCTTATACTTTATTACTCCGCTACCGTATTCTTATAATTTTTTTTTTTTTTTTTTATCGTTATCGTTATCTAAGCTCTCTATAATTATTTATTCTTTTTTTTTTTTTTATTATTATTATTTCTTAAGCTTTTTTTATCTATTAAGTTATTATATTACCGCTTTAATATATTATCTAATTAGCTATAGTTACTAGCTTATATAATAGGCAGCTACGCTATAAAGGGGGATTTAGATAATAAAAGTATCGCTATATTATAAGAGGTAGATTATTTATATACTCCCTATATTTAGGACTTTTATAATAGCTATAATATCGACTACTAACGCGGTTATAGGATAGCTTACGGGGCGTGCGGGTAGCGGCGAAGATAGTGCTTTTAGGAAAGGTACCTCTTTGCTATAGACGCACGCCTATAGCGGGCCGTCCGTAACCTACGTATAATAGTTAGGGAAAGACGAGCTATTACCTTACCTGCTCGCCCCCGCGCTAAAAAAGTGCCTAGCTAGCGCGCCCGGCTTACGCTAAAGTTTCTTACTCGCGTTAACTACCTATAGACTATATTAGCCGCTGCTTATATTATACCGCGCCTAGCGACGGACCTTTACGCCCTTTTTACGCCTAAGTAATAGTAGTTTTCTACGCTTATCCTTACTATTAGTAATATAATCGCTATACCCGCCCTATATACCCTAACTTATAGTATATTTTTAGCGATAATATAATACTAATAATAGTAATAGTAATAATAAGGCGCCCTCGCCGCTAGCCTTAACTTTTTTGCCTTATAGTATAAAGCGTTCTTTTAGCGGTAGGAGGAATAGTAGTAATAAATTCTTAAGTAATAGCGGGATAAGCGGGCTACTTAAATCGTAAACTATTAGGCGGATATTAACGCGCGGGAGCGGGATAATAAGGAGAGGAATAATATCTTTTATTAAATAGTTATAATACTAATTAGTTTATATTAAATACTAAGCCTACCCGCCGCCTCGCTATACGCCGCCTCTGCTAACTTATATAAGTTATCTAGCCCCTAGTTACTTAGTACTTACGCGCGGTACCTATCCTCCCCCCTTACTATATATTAGTAAAGCGGATTTACGCTAGCGCCTACGCGCGGCGCGCGCGGCCCGGAAGTAAGATAGGCGAGACTCCCGCCGTCGGCGTTATATTAAATATTCCCCTAGCCTTAAGGCACGCCCTCCCCCGCCCGGGGATATATCCGTTATAAGTTAATACTAGCGCTAAGCCGCGGCTAGCGCTATAATAGTCTCCTAAGTTACTTAATTATAGCGAAGGATTATAAGAAGGAGATAGAGGAGGTAGATATTAGCTTAGAGCTAATATAAAAAAGAAAAAGGAGTAAGTAAATAAGGAATAGAGGGAAATAAGGGGCGGGGGGGTAGCGTTACGCTTATAAGATAAGGGGGGAAAGTTACTTAAGAAGGATAATTAGCTATATAAGGCGCTTAAATAAGTATATAGTTAAGTCCGCCTTAGGCTATTATAAAAGCGTATATCCCTTTATATAAACTTAAAGCGGTTTAGTGCCGCGTAGCGTTTAAGGCTATTAAGTAGCTTTTAAGTTAAAATAACGTAACCTTTCTATTTTATAAGAATAAGTTAATAAGGCGTCCCGCCTTACGGGCGCTAACCCCTAGCGTTCTTTATAACGAGGATTTCCTTAACCTTATACTTATTAAGAGATAGGTTATCGTAAGAAAGATAAAGGAGGGGATCTAGCTAGGAGTCGGTAAGTAACTAAGATAGTAAAGGGTTACCGGTAGCATACTCGATAAAGTTAATATAGAAGGTAAGGTAAATACTAAGTAGCGTATTAAGAGTAATAATAAGCGGCGTTAGCACGGCTACTACCTTATACTTACTTTTAAGGTAATCGAGCTTCTAAGATAGATAGTTAAACTATATATAAGTAAAGTTAAGCTATATAAAATCGCTAATTTAAAACTATTCCGCGGGTTAGCGAGACTTATTCGAGGAGTCCTACTACCGCTACTAAGCTTAGGTAATAAAGGCCTATATTAGTTCGATATTATTACGAAGGAAATAAGTAAACGCTATAGCCTAGCTTTTTAGGGAAGAGACGGGGGCGGCCGCCTCTATTAGCTAGTTAAGAAAGGTAATATCGAAACTATAAAGTAAGCGGTTAGGACTAATACTTATTATAAATAAGTCCTAATTATTTAAGGTAAGCTAGTAAGTAAGTAGGTAGCGCGGCTAGTTAAACTATAAGAAGGAGATTATATAACGGAGAATAGCTTATACTTCTTAGTTTATACGCTCTATACTCTTATTAGTTTAGGGGTAATATATTATAAAAAGTAGCTTATTAACCTTAGTAAGATAGTAAAAGGTAAACTAAAAATAGCTTATCTAATTAGAACTACGATTAGAAATTAACTTACGAGGAAAGCTATAGAACTGCTACTAGTATTAGATAAAGCGCTTAGTATACTACTTAGTATTTATAAATATTATAGCTTTAAGCTAGACGTATTTCGATAAGCGATTTATAATAATTATTAGGAAATAAGGCTAGGACTCTAAGGCGGCGGGTAGCTCGGTTATAAAGTTTATAGAGAGGGTTATTTAAAACTATTTAGGAGGAGGTAATAGCTAAAGTAACTTTTAATAGCGCTAATAATTAAGGTAGTCTCCGTAATAATAATAGTTATAAACGAAACGTGCTACGTTTATAAATATACCGTCTTAGTAAAACTCGCGTTAAAAAAATATAAAGGTAATATTCTTACTAAGGTATCTTACTATAGGGGAATTATAAGTTTATTAGATAAGTATAGTAATTAGGGGTTCCTACTTAGGAACCTAAAAATAGCCTCGGAATTATAGCTATTTATAAGTAGAGATAGAATAGTTTATAACTTACTTACGAGTACCGGCCTCTAGCGGAAATTTCTAAGCGCTTAACTAAATTACTTAGTAGCGTATATAATAAAGGGAATCGGCACGGAGAGCCTCTAACTAAAAGTCCCGTAAGGTCTTATTATAAAAGGGGGCCGGGGCGTCCTAGGTAAAAAGTATAGCTATAAGGAACTAAGACGGGGCTAGGCTAGATTAGATTAGCTATAACTCGAAGGAGTAAATAAATATAGGCTATATAATCTAACTAAAGCGCTCCTTTATCCCGCGGCGATCTTACTCTTACTAGGAGAGCGTATCGGGCCGCGACGCTTACGCGCTAAAATAGTACTAAAGGCGGAAGTTAAAAAGGGCAAGTATCTTAGCTTAACGCGCCTAATATTCTATTATAGCTTTAGGCGTAATAAAATACTCTAAGGCTTTATAATCTATAAGAATAGAGAACGGCCGCGTAACTTTACGTAACTTAGTAAACTACGCCTTAAGGTAAGAAATAATAGTAAGAAGCTTTTTATTATAAATCGTATAGTTCCGTTCCGTAAGTAAAAGTTTCTTAAAATAATATATAATAAGCCGGAGGATATAATCTAAGCCGAACTAGGAAAGGCACCCGCTAATAGCCTTATAGGAATAGTTAGCTTTAATAATAATATTACGGTCTAAATCTTACTAAGCGAGGATAGGGGTAAAGATAAACGCGGACTTAAGCGTATTAAAAGTAAGCTAGTACTTATTAGTTTAATAGAAAAGCGCGCCGCGTTTCGTAAGCTTAACTAAGGGGGCCGTAAGGTTTAAAAAGTAAGGTATAAAGTTATAATAGAAGTTAGTAAACTTAAGAAAACTACGCACGCCCCGGACGTAAGTTAGCGCCTCTTATTTTAGAATTATAAAAACTTTAGTAAGGTTTAGCCGTACCTTTTTACTAGCGTAGATAATAAATCCTAAGTACTTAACCTTATAAATAGTAAAGTCGTACTTATTAAGATTAAGGAAAAGCCCGGCCTAATAGAGACGTAAGAGTATAACGCGCACCTTACGCTAATAATTAAAACGGGAACCTCCCGAATAAATAAGGATATCGTCTAAGTATACTATAGTAAAGTTCCTTAAAAAGTCGCTAAAGGTAATATTAATATAACGCTAAAACGTAGCGGGCGCTCCTATAAGGCTAAAAAGGCAAATAAGGTATTCGAATAAACTAAACTAGGTATAGAAAGCTATAAGGTATTCCTCGCCCTTTATAATATAAAGCTTATAGAAGGCGGCACGAATATTAAGTTTTATAAACTAGTAAGCGCCTAAAAGGCTACGGAGCGTCTTCTTAATAAGTAGAAGGGGATAATAATCTTACTTTATTACCTTATTTAAGGCGCGATAATCGATATAAAAGCGCCACTTACCTCCTAGCTTCTTTATAAGTAAGATAGGGGCGGCCGCGGATAACGAGCTAGCGCGGATCTAACCTTTATCTATTAAGTTAATAATTTATTTCCGAACTTTAAAAAGATACTCGCGAGGTATACTATAAAGTAAGCCTTAAGGTAAAGGGGGTAAGGAACTATTAGGTTCCTAGCGGAGTTAGATATAGTAGTTATAATTACTATAATAAGGGGGTAGGATACTAGCTTTCTCCTTATCGAATAGGTTAGTAAAATCCGATATTTTAGAAAATAAGGAGGGGCCCGTAGTTAAGGTAAAGGTTATAATATATAAAACGCGAGAGATATCTTATAAGCTAGTAGCGAGGAACTAATAACTAATACGCTGCTAGGATTTATAGCGGATAAGGGCTACGAAGATAAAGCTAAGAATAGTTATAGTAAGGTAAATAACTCGCTAAGATTTAGAGTATAAGATAACTAATCCGCTAGCTAAGTAAATTATAACTTCCCGCTTACTAAGATATAGCGAGATATTATTACGCGCTATCTAAAGTAAGCTAAAAATTAGGTCCTAGGTAAGGCCCGGGATTATATATACTATTATAAGCGATTACTAGCTATCGATATTAGCTATAAAGCGGATAAGGTAGCGGATAAATAAGTATAGCTTAAAGCGTACGCGCTATTAGTAATATATCTATATAGTAATATAAATTACTTATAGGTAAGAAAGGGGAATTTGCTTAAGCTAGTAGCGCTATATAAAAGATTCGCTTATAGCGGCGTAATAATTATAGCTACTATTCGCTTATATAATAATAAAAAAAGTAGAATTTACGAGTATAAGGAGAAGAAGAGGAGGTAAGTTTATATTCTAACTAATATCTATAAAATAGTTATCTAATATTTTATAAGTAATATTACCGTAAGAGTCCTCCTCTTATAAGAGACTTAGTATAGGGGGGATTCGTTTCCTTAGTCCGAGGCGGGGTCCTTCTCCTCCTTTACGGTATTTACGAAGCGGACCGAAAAGGCCGGTAGGGGAGGATTAAGCTTATACTCGCGCGAGAAATAGCCGGTACCGCTATAGCAGAGGTAGTAACCCTTAGCGCGCCGCTTCGTAATCTTATCGCTACTAGCCTTAGTCGCTTAATAACGGGTCCTACCGCCGCGGCCGTTCCGGCCTTAAGAGGGGGGGCTACTACGTTTGCTAGAGCGCGGCCAGGTGCTAGTTTAGTATACGTTAGTTATCGGGGTATTTTAACGGGGAAGAAAAGACATGCCCCGAGGAAAAAGAAGGGAAAAGAAGGGAAAGAGAAGAAAAAGAAGCTATTTCCGTAAAATTCCTAGTAATTCGTAAATTTTATAAAGACTAAAAAGGTAACCCTACCGGGTCGTACGCTTACGGCGACTAATTTTATATATTAAAGGGCTTACGGCTACCTTAGTCGTTCTTCCTAGGTAGGGAAAAACGACCCTTCTTATACGTATAAAAACGACCCTTCCTAGGACCCGTAGGTCTAATACTAATTAATTAGATCCGTTAGATTAGGCAGGTTAGATTAGATAGGTCGGCTTAAACGACCCTTTTAACGCCTACTACCCTAACCTACCTATACGACTTATAGGGCCGGACGGATCCGAAAGTCCTACTTCCTTAAAACTATCTTCCCTGCCGGGGCTATGTGTGTGGATAGGGGTGCCCGTTGCTCCCGCTAAACTACTCCCCACAGCGTAAGCACGCGTAAGGAAGAAGGAAAGCGTGCTTCGCGAGAAGAAACGCGGGAGCAAGTAAAGAAGAAGAAGAAGGTAACGGGAAGGTAGCCGCCGTGAAGGGGGCCGAAGAAGAAGAAGACGGTAAGGACTGACGGAAAGAAAAGAAGAAGGAAGGAAAAAGTAGAAAAACGGAAGAGAGGAAAAGAACGGAAAAAGCAGGAAAAAGCAGGAAAGAAGAAGAAAGAGGAAGAACGCCGCTATACGCCCCTACCTATCGACCGGAGCAGAAGGAAGTATTTAATTAGGACCTTTAGAAGGTAGGTCTATCGTCTCGGGACGAAGAGGTTAACTCCCTATAAGTCCGAAGGTAGCCGGCCGGACGGCCGGATCGATTAGATCGAGGAAGCCGAAGGAACCGGGCAGGCAGAAGAAGAAGGAAACGAAGGGAAAGGAGAAGACGACTGAGAGGAAGGAAACGACCGAACCGAAGAAGTAGAAGAAGACGAAGAAGTAGAAGAAAACGAAGAAGTAGAAGAAAACGACCGAACCGAAGAAGCAGAAGAGACCGACCGGGCAGAAGGAAACGGCCGGGCAGAAGAAGACGAAGAAGAAGAAGACCGTATAACGGCTCGATCTGCGATTTCCTTTCTACGGCTTATTTCCTCGTTTTCGAGAAGAACGGAGGCGTAGAAATATGCCCTCTCGAAGAGGACGCCGTAGGCAGGAAGCTAACTACCGAGTCGTAGGTCTTCGACGAGCAGGTTTTATATTTCCTTTAGTAGAGCAGAAAAGAGACCGAGAGAGTGCCTCGTCGTAGCTTCGAAATCGTCGTTTTTCGGTAGCTGCCGGCAAAAGGAAGCGTGCCTTTCTAGCTAGTCGATCACGTCCTTCGTCTTCGGTCGACGGGCCTCGTGCTGCCGTAGCCTTCCTAAGGTCCTTGCCGAACGGGCTCGATTAAATGCTCCGAAATATCGAAGGAGCCGTTTTTTCGCTGCTTACTACGGAAGGTCTATTATAAAGGTCTCGATCCGATCCCGAAAAGCAGGGGCTATAAAGTGCGGTAGCTACTTAGTTCTTCCTTTTTCCGGGAACCTAGCTTTAAATCGTTCGAGGAAGTATTTAATCCCTTTACCTTAGAAGGGTCGAAGGGGGGGCAGGCTCGAGAGGGAAGGAAAAAGGAAAGGAAGACCTTAGGCAGGTCCTTAGGTAAGGGGCAGGGCAGGGGACTAGGCAAAGGACTAGGCAGAAAGGGACTGCCGAAGACCCGGAAAAGAAAAAGAAGAAGGAAAGGGATCCGGAAAAGCAGGGGAAAACGAGGGATCCGAAAAAGTAAGGGAAAAAGGTCCCTATAGCGACGTATCCGTCCGAGGCTACTACCGTAGCCGCTACTATAGCCGCTATTATAACGTCGTATCTATACGAGGCTATAGCCGCTGCTGCGGCCGTTATAACTATAGCAGTACTTATCTCTCGGTCGGTTCCGTAGTTAAATTTAGCGGCTACTATAGTCGTTCTCAGTCGCGATCTGTTTTTTCCTACCGCTATAGCTATCGTATCGGTAGCCCTTATAACAACTGTGACGACCCTATCGAAAAGGGGGTTGCCGCCGGTAACGAAGACTATAGGCAGAAGAAAGCCGAAGACTAGAGGAAGAAGAAGGCAGCCGAAAAAGCCGGGCCGAGGAAGAAGTCTGCAAAAAGCAGCAGAAAAAGCAGGGGGGCAGTAGCAAGGCTAGCCTCGTACGAAGCCTTCGCTGCCGGGAAGGAAGAAATAAAGGAAGAAAACGACGAAAACGAAGACGGCCGATCCGTACGTTCGAGAGCAAAGTCCGTAGCCGTAACCGAAGAAGAAGAAGAAGAAGAAGAAGAAGAAGAAGAAGCGGGCTGCGCTTGCCGGGTCGAAGAAGAAGATAGCAGCGGCTGCGCTGGCCTGGCTCTCGTCCCCTCCCTCCCTTCGATTAATTAGTCTAAGGTATTTTAACGGACCTATCGAAGCCGTAGGAATCGTACTAGCTGCCGAGGCTATCGAGAAGGTAGGGACTGTGAAGAAGAAGAAAAAAAAACGGGTTTCCGGGAGGGTAGTGGCGGCCGAAAGAGGGAAAAACGGAGCATCGCGTCTTTAGAAAGCCGTAGAAAAAAAAAAACGGCTCTTCTCGTTCGATCACGCCCCGGGAGACTAGTTTTAACGGGGAAGAAAAGATATGCCCCGAGGAAAAAGAAGGGAAAAGAAGGGAAAGAGAAGAAAAAAAAGCTATTTCCGTAGAATTCCTAGTAATTCGTAAATTTTATAAAGACTAAAAAGGTAACCCTACCGGGTCGTGCGCTTATAGCGACTAATTTTATATATTAAAGGGCTCACGGCTGCCTTAGTTATTCTTCCTAGGTAGGGAAAAACGACCCTTCTTATACGTATAAAAACGACCCTTCCTAGGACCCGTAGGTCTAATACTAATTAATTAGATCCGTTAGATTAGGCAGGTTAGATTAGATAGGTTAGCTTAAACGACCCTTTTAACGCCTGCCACCCTAACCTACCTATACGACCTATAGGGCCGGACGGATCCGAAAGTCTTACTTCCTTAAGACTGTCTTCCCTGCCGGGGCTATGTGTGTGGATAGGGGTGCCCGTTGCTCCCGCTAAAGTATCCTAAGATAGCCCGGAAGCGGAAGGTAAGGGCGTCTAGCCTTTATTTTTAAGGCGGAAGGACTCGATATCTACGGTAATAGCGCAGATCCTAGTAATAGCGAGAGTATACTCGGTTAGGGGAATATTACGCCCTATATAATATTAGCGAAGGGCCGGCGTAAAGGCACGACGGAGGCGTATAACCTTAATCTCGTTAGCTTATTTAGCACTATCTACTAGAGTAAGCTTAGCCTCGAAGCGGACGAGGAAGTTAGAGAAGGACTTAGAAGCGCCCTATACGAGGTATTTAAGCTCCGTTATAGCTATCTAGCGCCGGTATAGGTTAGTAAATATAGTATTAAGGTAACCTAGAAAGTAATTAGGGTTATACTTATACTCGGTACCTTACTTAAAGAACGGGGCTACCTTAGCCTAAACCGTAAGAGATAAGTATTAGTATAGAAATACCTATTAGTTATAGGCGGTACTAATAAAAGCTTAGTCCGCTTATAGCTTATAAGATATAAGGGAGCGCTATACTAAAAAGAGGTTCTTATCGCCGTTAAATAGCGATCTAAAAGGTAGCGGCTTACGGTAAGGTTACGACTATTACTATTTAAGAAGCTATATAAATTAGTGCTATTAGCGCACGAGGCTTTAGAGCTCCGCGATAGTAGCTTACTACTTTAAAAGCTAGGCGATAATAGCTTATTAAGTATTAGGGTCGTCTATAGTTAAAGTTATTCTACTATAAAGGTCCTATACTCCTTAGCGTTTATAAAAAGCTAACTTTATTAATATAGAATAACTTAAGAGGTTCTAAGGTATATATAGTATATATACTTAGGGTTATAGTCCGTATATAGCCCGCGCCCGTCCCGCGCGCGCCGCTAACTAATCGTATGCACTTATATATACCCCGCGCCCGTTATACGCGCGGACTTAACTAAGCACCCCCTACGTGACTTAGCTATTCGGGCGCAGCCCGAATCCCTTATACTTAAAAATATATAAAGGAAGAAGAAAGTAATTAAAAGAGAAAAGAGAGAAAAGGTAAGGGGCCTCTCGATATATTATACGTAATATAAGTATATAGTAAGTAATATAAGGTAAGAAGCATATCTTCCTTTTTATCTAAAAAGAGAGGTTTCTTAATATATATTTTCTTATTACCTTTTCTCTTATTATTATAATTACTAAAATTCCTAGTATTCTATTTACTATCTACTATTCTCCGCTACGGTATATCGTTCTTATTATTACTATAATCTAAGGTTCCGGGTTACTAAGTTATAATAGTAATATTTTAACGCGTCGTAATAGAGGAGATCTTAAGTATACTAAGGGCGCGTTATAGTAAGGTATTTAGTATCTTATAACTAAGATATCTATTATCCCGCTATAGGTATTTCGGCGAAGTACCGGGAGTCCCGGGACTAGGATATCTATTATCTTATAGTTAGTATTTTAAGGGAGTACCGGGAATCCTACTAACGGGATATCTATTATCCCGTAAAGGGTACTTTATCGGAGTACCTAGTGCTTCGGCGGTAGAGTTTCTATTCTTCCGTAGTTTTAATACTTCGTAGAGGTACCTAATATAGTTTAGCTAAGTTATTTTATAATTATATTTCGTGATTTTATAATATATATCCTAACCTTTAAGATTATAATAAGTATAAAATATATATATAATCTCCTTTTTTAAGTAATCTAAGATTAAAAGTCTAAGTATAATATTATAAGCGTTAAATTATATTATAATTAAGCGTTTATTAATAAAATTATTAATTTCTTATCGCTAAATTTTCCTTTATATTAGGAATAGTAACGCTAATAGCTTATTTACTTATAGCTTAAGCTAATATTATCTACTTAAACGTTATTTAGTTATAAGTTTAATAACTAAATCGCTTTATAATTATTAGGGATTATTAAGTATAGTTTTTATAATAGCTATAATTAAAGAAAGAAGATTAGAATTAATAAAGGGATAATAATAAGAAGTAAAAATATAATTTATATAAAAGTTTATTTAAGTTTATATATATATAGCTTACTTTATTAATTTAAAAGCATAGCTTATAAATAAAATAATCGGGTTTATAATAAAATATATAAAATTTAAATTAATAATAATATTTCTATTTAGCTATAGTTTTATAACTTACTTAAGTTAGCGCTAATAACTTAGTTTAATAATTTAATTTAGTTATTATTATTATTCTTAGAAGTTAAGTCCTTAGAAGAAGTCTTAGAGTTATTCTTATTATTATTATTTATATTCTTAAACGTTAATTTAAGGAGCTTAATAAACTTCCTTAAGATAAGCGGGGCGTTAGGCGCTAAGACTAACTTCTATCTTAGTAATATAGCTATTTATAAGCCTTATAAGGCTATTAATATATTATTTTAATTACGATCTTTAATTATTAAAATACCGGTCTTAATATAAATAATAGCGTTAATATTAAAAAGCTAAGGTATACTTAATAGAAAGGGTAAGTTATTAACTACGTTATTATTTTTAGGCTTAATAATCGCTTAAACTTCTCTAATTACCTTAAAAATATTTATATTTAAAATAATAAAGTTATAAATAAGAATACGTAATCTATCCGCGATTTTTATAGCTAGCTTACTAAACTTAATATCTTTTAAGTTTATAATAAAGATCTTATTATAATTAGTAAAATCGTAGTTAATAAAACTTACTTAAAACTTTTAATCTATTATTATATTTTTATTTACTAGCTTTAGGGATTTATTTTTATTATTAACTTAGAATAAGATAGTATATAAAACTTTAAAAGTTTTATAATTTTTAGTTTCTTTAATTAAATAAGTATTTATATCCTACTTAGCTAGGTTAGCTTTATTATTACTAATATATATTATTTTAAATTTACCTTTACCCTTACTTTTAGCTTTTATTTTAATAAAAGTTTATCTCTTATATAATAAGAGATACTTAAATTATTTAGCCCTTTCTAAACTTACTTATTAGAAATTTATTAGATTAATAAGTATAATAAATCTCTTTATTAGTTTAATTTAATTAATATTACTTAAGCTATCTTTTACTTAGATTTCTGCTAAGCTTTTAGCCCTCTTTTTCTTATTAGCTATTATATTTTCCTTAATATTAAATAATCTTAGCTAATTAAATATTTTAAGCGTTTTATAATATAAAGTTATTTCAAAATTTAAATTATTTTTAAATATTTCCTTTAAAAATATAAAGTTAATTAATCTCTTTTTAATTAGTAATTTACTAAATCTTACCGCTATAACTAATACCGTAAGTATATTATAAACTATTTTACTAAGCTTAATATTATTTTTATTAATTATAGCGATAAACTTAAGCTTAGCGGTAAGGGTATTAATATTATTAATATTATTTATAATCTTCTCCTTAGATTAATTAATTCCTAAGCTAATAATATTTAAATAGATATTACCGCTCTTTTTTATAAAAATATTATAAAGTTTCTTAAGCGGATTTTAGTAAAAATTCCGCTCTAAGAGATCCTAATATCTTAAGTTAACTTAATAAGCTATAATAAGCTAAGCTATTTATAGCGGTATTATAGTTATTTATTAAAGGAGTAGCTATAAGCTTTTATTAATTAAGGTTAATTTTTTTAGGATATTTTTCTCTTAATTTTAAAAATATTATACTTTAAGAGTAATATAAGATATAATATAATACTTAAGTTACTTATATAAGTTATATTTAAAGTAAATAATCTAATTTAATAAAAAGGAAAATAAACTATTTATATATATATTAGCAGGGTTAGAAAAAAATCACGGAGTTAAAAAATCACTTATAAGTGATGTGATTTTTCGTGATTTAAATCACGGCTTTTTGCTTAGTAAGTGATTTTTTATAATTTAAATCACTAGCGTGAAAAAATCACTTATAAGTGATTTTTTTAGAGATAATTTAAATCACGAGTTTATGATTTTTATGATTTTTTTTAAAAATATAATTATTTAATATTTTAAATAAAAAAGGGAAAAAGGTAAGTTATATAAAGAGGTTTTTATATAAAAATCTATTTATTAATAATAAAATAAAATTAAAAAAGAAGATAAAAT